>JAHLWY010000687.1:24699-40357 GCA_020002185.1 Paraescarpia echinospica | reverse complement strand
TGTGATGTTTAATTTTTTGTCGAACACTTTGACATCGGATATGTAGGACTCTTGAATACTGAATGTACTACTGCTTTAGACAAGATAAAACGTCAAATGGGAACGAGTTTTCACACGCGTAACTTACGTGGCATTTTATTGTAACTTACGTGACGATTTTGAAATAGTAACAGAAAATCCCCTGTGTGGTTAATCCAGTGATGCGTGTATCTTGATATCAGTCTAACTTTCCAGAAGATTTGTAACACTCAGGACATCTACTTGCGAAAGATCACATTAAAGATTCGTCGCCATTACCCACTGAAAGAGTTCCGATTAAAAATACCAGTTTGTTGTAATGTGTGAACATTTTGTTACAGCACTTTGACATTGTATATGTTGGACCCGTGAATTCTGAATGTACAACTGCATTAGACAACTTAAAACATCAAATAGGAACGAGTTTTCACACGCATAAATTACGTTGCTTTTACTTATCTTACGTGACGGAGATGGAAGGGTAACAGGAAATCCCCCTTCTGGTTAGTCCAGTTATGTGAGTAGCTTAATATCAGTATACCTCTCGTGAAGATGTGTAATACTTGGCGATAGTCCACATTAAGGATCCGTCGCCATTATCCTCTGAAAGAGTGCCGATTAAAAATACCATTTTGGTGTGATGTGTGAATTGTTCTCGAATACTTTGACATGGGAAATGTTGATCCCGTGAACACTGAATATACTACTGCATTATACAAAATAAAACATGAAATGGGAACAAGTTTTCACACGCTTAACTGACGTGGCATATTATTGTAACTAACGTGTCGGAGATGAACGTTTTAACATAATCCACTTTGTGGTTAATCCCGTGATGTGTGTAATTTGATAATAATCTAACATTCGTGAAGATTTGAAAGAGTCAGGGAATATATTTGGGGTAAGACGACATTAAGGATTCGTCCGCCATTACCCTGTGAAAGAGTGCCCCTTGAAAATACCAGTTTGGTTCAATGTTTATTTTCTACTCGAACACTATGACATCGGATATGTAGGACCCGTGAATACTGAATGTACAACTGCTTAAGACAAGATAAAACGTCAAATGGGAACGAGTTTTCACACGCGTAACTTACGTTGCATTTTATTGTAACGTACGTGACGATTTTGAAAGAGTAACAGAAATTCCCCTGTGTGGTTATTCCAGTTATGCGGGTATCTTGATATCTGTCTAACTTTCCAGAAGATTTGTAACACTCAGATTATCTACTTGAGAAAGACCACATTAAAGGTCCGTCGCCATTACCCTCTGATAGAATGCCGATTGAAAATACCAGTTTGGTGTGATGTGTGAATATTTTTTTAGAGCACTTTGACATCGGATATGTTGGACCCGTGAATTCTGAATGAATAACTACATTAGACAAGATAAAACATGAAATAGGAACGAGTTTTCACACGCGTAACTTACGTTGCATTTACTGTATCTTACTTGACGGAGATTGAAGGATAGCACAAAATCACCTTTGTGGTTATTTCCAGTGATGTGTGTAACTTGATATTAGTCTAACTTTCGTGAAGATTTGAAAGACTCAGGGAACATATTTGGGGTAAGACCACGTTAAGGATTCGTCGCCATTACCCTCTGAAAGAGTGCCCCTTGAAATTACCATTTTGGTGAATTGAAAAACTGTTATCGAGTACTATGATATGGGATATGTTGATCCCGTGAACACTGAATGCACTATTGCATTATACAAAATAAAATATATAATGGGAACATGTTTTCACACGCGTAACTGACGTGGCATATTATTATAACTTATGTGACGGAGATGAAATTTAAACCTATTCTACTTTGTGGTTAATCCCGCCATGTGTGTAACTTGAAATTATTCCAACTTTCGTGAACATTTGAAAGACTCGGGTAATATATTTGGGGTAAGACCACATTAAGGATTCGTCCGCCGTTATCCTGTCAAAGAGTGCCCCTTGAAAATATAAGTTTGGTGTGATGTTTAATTTTTTGTCGAACACTTTGACATCGGATATGTAGGACTCTTGAATACTGAATGTACTACTGCTTTAGACAAGATAAAACGTCAAATGGGAACGAGTTTTCACACGCGTAACTTACGTGGCATTTTATTGTAACTTACGTGACGATTTTGAAATAGTAACAGAAAATCCCCTTTGTGGTTGATCCAGTTATGCGTGTATATTGTTATCAGTCTAACTTTCCAGAAGATTTGTAACACTCGGGACATCTATTTGGGAAAGACCACATTATGGATCCGTCGCCATTACCCTCTGAACGAGTGCTCATTGGAAATACCAGTTTGGTGTGATGTGTAGTATTTTTTGGAACACTTTGACATCGGATATGTTGGACCCGTGAATATTTAATGTACAACTGCATTAGACAAGATAAAACATCAAATAGGAAAGAGTTTTCACGCGCGTAACTGTCGTGGCATTTTATTGTAACTTACGTGTCTGAGATGAAAGGATAACAGAAATTCAACTTTGTGGTTAATCCAGTTATGCGAGTATCTTGATATCAGTCAAACTTTCCAGAAGATATGTAACACTCAGGACATCTACTTGAGAAAGACCACATTAAAGGTCTGTCGCCATTACCCTCTGATAGAATGCCGATTGAAAATACCAGTTTGGTGTGATGTGTGAATATGTTTTTAGAGCACTTTGACATCGGATATGTTGGACCCGTGAATTCTGAATGAATAACTACATTAGACAAGATAAAACATGAAATAGGAACGAGTTTTCACACGCGTAACTTACGTTGCATTTACTGTATCTTACTTGACGGAGATTGAAGGATAGCACAACATCACCTTTGTGGTTATTTCCAGTGATGTGTGTAACTTGATATTAGTCTAACTTTCGTGAAGATTTGAAAGACTCAGGGAACATATTTGGGGTAAGACCACGTTAAGGATTCGTCGCCATTACCCTCTGAAAGAGTGCCCCTTGAAATTACCATTTTGGTGAATTGAAAAACTGTTATCGAGTACTATGATGTGGGATATGTTGATCCCGTGAACACTGAATGCACTATTGCATTATACAAAATAAAATATATAATGGGAACATGTTTTCACACGCGTAACTGACGTGGCATATTATTATAACTTATGTGACGGAGATGAAATTTAAACCTATTCTACTTTGTGGTTAATCCCGCCATGTGTGTAACTTGAAATTATTCCAACTTTCGTGAACATTTGAAAGACTCGGGTAATATATTTGGGGTAAGACCACATTAAGGATTCGTCCGCCGTTATCCTGTCAAAGAGTGCCCCTTGAAAATATAAGTTTGGTGTGATGTTTAATTTTTTGTCGAACACATTGACATCGGATATGTAGGACTCTTGAATACTGAATGTACTACTGTTTAGACAAGATAAAACGTCAAATGGGAACGAGTTTTCACACGCGTAACTTACGTGGCATTTTATTGTAACTTACGTGACGATTTTGAAATAGTAACAGAAAATCCCCTTTGTGGTTGATCCAGTTATGCGTGTATATTGTTATCAGTCTAACTTTCCAGAAGATTTGTAACACTCGGGACATCTATTTGGGAAAGACCACATTATGGATCCGTCGCCATTACCCTCTGAACGAGTGCTCATTGGAAATACCAGTTTGGTGTGATGTGTAGTATTTTTTGGAACACTTTGACATCGGATATGTTGGACCCGTGAATATTTAATGTACAACTGCATTAGACAAGATAAAACATCAAATAGGAAAGAGTTTTCACGCGCGTAACTGTCGTGGCATTTTATTGTAACTTACGTGTCTGAGATGAAAGGATAACAGAAATTCAACTTTGTGGTTAATCCAGTTATGCGGGTATCTTGATATCAGTCAAACTTTCCAGAAGATATGTAACACTCAGGACATCTACTTGAGAAAGACCACATTAAAGGTCTGTCGCCATTACCCTCTGATAGAATGCCGATTGAAAATACCAGTTTGGTGTGATGTGTGAATATGTTTTTAGAGCACTTTGACATCGGATATGTTGGACCCGTGAATTCTGAATGAATAACTACATTAGACAAGATAAAACATGAAATAGGAACGAGTTTTCACACGCGTAACTTACGTTGCATTTACTGTATCTTACGTGACGGAGATTGAAGGATAGCACAAAATCACCTTTGTGGTTATTTCCAGTGATGTGTGTAACTTGATATTAGTCTAACTTTCGTGAAGATTTGAAAGACTCAGGGAACATATTTGGGGTAAGACCACGTTAAGGATTCGTCGCCATTACCCTCTGAAAGAGTGCCCCTTGAAATTACCATTTTGGTGAATTGAAAAACTGTTATCGAGTACTATGATATGGGATATGTTGATCCCGTGAACACTGAATGCACTATTGCATTATACAAAATAAAATATATAATGGGAACATGATTTCACACGCGTAACTGACGTGGCATATTATTATAACTTATGTGACGGAGATGAAATTTAAACCTATTCTACTTTGTGGTTAATCCCGCCATGTGTGTAACTTGAAATTATTCCAACTTTCGTGAACATTTGAAAGACTCGGGTAATATATTTGGGGTAAGACCACATTAAGGATTCGTCCGCCGTTATCCTGTCAAAGAGTGCCCCTTGAAAATATAAGTTTGGTGTGATGTTTAATTTTTTGTCGAACACTTTGACATCGGATATGTAGGACTCTTGAATACTGAATGTACTACTGCTTTAGACAAGATAAAACGTCAAATGGGAACGAGTTTTCACACGCGTAACTTACGTGGCATTTTATTGTAACTTACGTGACGATTTTGAAATAGTAACAGAAAATCCCCTGTGTGGTTAATCCAGTGATGCGTGTATCTTGATATCAGTCTAACTTTCCAGAAGATTTGTAACACTCAGGACATCTACTTGCGAAAGATCACATTAAAGATTCGTCGCCATTACCCACTGAAAGAGTTCCGATTAAAAATACCAGTTTGTTGTAATGTGTGAACATTTTGTTACAGCACTTTGACATTGTATATGTTGGACCCGTGAATTCTGAATGTACAACTGCATTAGACAACTTAAAACATCAAATAGGAACGAGTTTTCACACGCATAAATTACGTTGCTTTTACTTATCTTACGTGACGGAGATGGAAGGGTAACAGGAAATCCCCCTTCTGGTTAGTCCAGTTATGTGAGTAGCTTAATATCAGTATACCTCTCGTGAAGATGTGTAATACTTGGCGATAGTCCACATTAAGGATCCGTCGCCATTATCCTCTGAAAGAGTGCCGATTAAAAATACCATTTTGGTGTGATGTGTGAATTGTTCTCGAATACTTTGACATGGGAAATGTTGATCCCGTGAACACTGAATATACTACTGCATTATACAAAATAAAACATGAAATGGGAACAAGTTTTCACACGCTTAACTGACGTGGCATATTATTGTAACTAACGTGTCGGAGATGAACGTTTTAACATAATCCACTTTGTGGTTAATCCCGTGATGTGTGTAATTTGATAATAATCTAACATTCGTGAAGATTTGAAAGAGTCAGGGAATATATTTGGGGTAAGACGACATTAAGGATTCGTCCGCCATTACCCTGTGAAAGAGTGCCCCTTGAAAATACCAGTTTGGTTCAATGTTTATTTTCTACTCGAACACTATGACATCGGATATGTAGGACCCGTGAATACTGAATGTACAACTGCTTAAGACAAGATAAAACGTCAAATGGGAACGAGTTTTCACACGCGTAACTTACGTTGCATTTTATTGTAACGTACGTGACGATTTTGAAAGAGTAACAGAAATTCCCCTGTGTGGTTATTCCAGTTATGCGGGTATCTTGATATCTGTCTAACTTTCCAGAAGATTTGTAACACTCAGATTATCTACTTGAGAAAGACCACATTAAAGGTCCGTCGCCATTACCCTCTGATAGAATGCCGATTGAAAATACCAGTTTGGTGTGATGTGTGAATATTTTTTTAGAGCACTTTGACATCGGATATGTTGGACCCGTGAATTCTGAATGAATAACTACATTAGACAAGATAAAACATGAAATAGGAACGAGTTTTCACACGCGTAACTTACGTTGCATTTACTGTATCTTACTTGACGGAGATTGAAGGATAGCACAAAATCACCTTTGTGGTTATTTCCAGTGATGTGTGTAACTTGATATTAGTCTAACTTTCGTGAAGATTTGAAAGACTCAGGGAACATATTTGGGGTAAGACCACGTTAAGGATTCGTCGCCATTACCCTCTGAAAGAGTGCCCCTTGAAATTACCATTTTGGTGAATTGAAAAACTGTTATCGAGTACTATGATATGGGATATGTTGATCCCGTGAACACTGAATGCACTATTGCATTATACAAAATAAAATATATAATGGGAACATGTTTTCACACGCGTAACTGACGTGGCATATTATTATAACTTATGTGACGGAGATGAAATTTAAACCTATTCTACTTTGTGGTTAATCCCGCCATGTGTGTAACTTGAAATTATTCCAACTTTCGTGAACATTTGAAAGACTCGGGTAATATATTTGGGGTAAGACCACATTAAGGATTCGTCCGCCGTTATCCTGTCAAAGAGTGCCCCTTGAAAATATAAGTTTGGTGTGATGTTTAATTTTTTGTCGAACACTTTGACATCGGATATGTAGGACTCTTGAATACTGAATGTACTACTGCTTTAGACAAGATAAAACGTCAAATGGGAACGAGTTTTCACACGCGTAACTTACGTGGCATTTTATTGTAACTTACGTGACGATTTTGAAATAGTAACAGAAAATCCCCTTTGTGGTTGATCCAGTTATGCGTGTATATTGTTATCAGTCTAACTTTCCAGAAGATTTGTAACACTCGGGACATCTATTTGGGAAAGACCACATTATGGATCCGTCGCCATTACCCTCTGAACGAGTGCTCATTGGAAATACCAGTTTGGTGTGATGTGTAGTATTTTTTGGAACACTTTGACATCGGATATGTTGGACCCGTGAATATTTAATGTACAACTGCATTAGACAAGATAAAACATCAAATAGGAAAGAGTTTTCACGCGCGTAACTGTCGTGGCATTTTATTGTAACTTACGTGTCTGAGATGAAAGGATAACAGAAATTCAACTTTGTGGTTAATCCAGTTATGCGGGTATCTTGATATCAGTCAAACTTTCCAGAAGATATGTAACACTCAGGACATCTACTTGAGAAAGACCACATTAAAGGTCTGTCGCCATTACCCTCTGATAGAATGCCGATTGAAAATACCAGTTTGGTGTGATGTGTGAATATGTTTTTAGAGCACTTTGACATCGGATATGTTGGACCCGTGAATTCTGAATGAATAACTACATTAGACAAGATAAAACATGAAATAGGAACGAGTTTTCACACGCGTAACTTACGTTGCATTTACTGTATCTTACGTGACGGAGATTGAAGGATAGCACAAAATCACCTTTGTGGTTATTTCCAGTGATGTGTGTAACTTGATATTAGTCTAACTTTCGTGAAGATTTGAAAGACTCAGGGAACATATTTGGGGTAAGACCACGTTAAGGATTCGTCGCCATTACCCTCTGAAAGAGTGCCCCTTGAAATTACCATTTTGGTGAATTGAAAAACTGTTATCGAGTACTATGATATGGGATATGTTGATCCCGTGAACACTGAATGCACTATTGCATTATACAAAATAAAATATATAATGGGAACATGTTTTCACACGCGTAACTGACGTGGCATATTATTATAACTTATGTGACGGAGATGAAATTTAAACCTATTCTACTTTGTGGTTAATCCCGCCATGTGTGTAACTTGAAATTATTCCAACTTTCGTGAACATTTGAAAGACTCGGGTAATATATTTGGGGTAAGACCACATTAAGGATTCGTCCGCCGTTATCCTGTCAAAGAGTGCCCCTTGAAAATATAAGTTTGGTGTGATGTTTAATTTTTTGTCGAACACTTTGACATCGGATATGTAGGACTCTTGAATACTGAATGTACTACTGCTTTAGACAAGATAAAACGTCAAATGGGAACGAGTTTTCACACGCGTAACTTACGTGGCATTTTATTGTAACTTACGTGACGATTTTGAAATAGTAACAGAAAATCCCCTGTGTGGTTAATCCAGTGATGCGTGTATCTTGATATCAGTCTAACTTTCCAGAAGATTTGTAACACTCAGGACATCTACTTGCGAAAGATCACATTAAAGATTCGTCGCCATTACCCACTGAAAGAGTTCCGATTAAAAATACCAGTTTGTTGTAATGTGTGAACATTTTGTTACAGCACTTTGACATTGTATATGTTGGACCCGTGAATTCTGAATGTACAACTGCATTAGACAACTTAAAACATCAAATAGGAACGAGTTTTCACACGCATAAATTACGTTGCTTTTACTTATCTTACGTGACGGAGATGGAAGGGTAACAGGAAATCCCCCTTCTGGTTAGTCCAGTTATGTGAGTAGCTTAATATCAGTATACCTCTCGTGAAGATGTGTAATACTTGGCGATAGTCCACATTAAGGATCCGTCGCCATTATCCTCTGAAAGAGTGCCGATTAAAAATACCATTTTGGTGTGATGTGTGAATTGTTCTCGAATACTTTGACATGGGAAATGTTGATCCCGTGAACACTGAATATACTACTGCATTATACAAAATAAAACATGAAATGGGAACAAGTTTTCACACGCTTAACTGACGTGGCATATTATTGTAACTAACGTGTCGGAGATGAACGTTTTAACATAATCCACTTTGTGGTTAATCCCGTGATGTGTGTAATTTGATAATAATCTAACATTCGTGAAGATTTGAAAGAGTCAGGGAATATATTTGGGGTAAGACGACATTAAGGATTCGTCCGCCATTACCCTGTGAAAGAGTGCCCCTTGAAAATACCAGTTTGGTTCAATGTTTATTTTCTACTCGAACACTATGACATCGGATATGTAGGACCCGTGAATACTGAATGTACAACTGCTTAAGACAAGATAAAACGTCAAATGGGAACGAGTTTTCACACGCGTAACTTACGTTGCATTTTATTGTAACGTACGTGACGATTTTGAAAGAGTAACAGAAATTCCCCTGTGTGGTTATTCCAGTTATGCGGGTATCTTGATATCTGTCTAACTTTCCAGAAGATTTGTAACACTCAGATTATCTACTTGAGAAAGACCACATTAAAGGTCCGTCGCCATTACCCTCTGATAGAATGCCGATTGAAAATACCAGTTTGGTGTGATGTGTGAATATTTTTTTAGAGCACTTTGACATCGGATATGTTGGACCCGTGAATTCTGAATGAATAACTACATTAGACAAGATAAAACATGAAATAGGAACGAGTTTTCACACGCGTAACTTACGTTGCATTTACTGTATCTTACTTGACGGAGATTGAAGGATAGCACAACATCACCTTTGTGGTTATTTCCAGTGATGTGTGTAACTTGATATTAGTCTAACTTTCGTGAAGATTTGAAAGACTCAGGGAACATATTTGGGGTAAGACCACGTTAAGGATTCGTCGCCATTACCCTCTGAAAGAGTGCCCCTTGAAATTACCATTTTGGTGAATTGAAAAACTGTTATCGAGTACTATGATATGGGATATGTTGATCCCGTGAACACTGAATGCACTATTGCATTATACAAAATAAAATATATAATGGGAACATGTTTTCACACGCGTAACTGACGTGGCATATTATTATAACTTATGTGACGGAGATGAAATTTAAACCTATTCTACTTTGTGGTTAATCCCGCCATGTGTGTAACTTGAAATTATTCCAACTTTCGTGAACATTTGAAAGACTCGGGTAATATATTTGGGGTAAGACCACATTAAGGATTCGTCCGCCGTTATCCTGTCAAAGAGTGCCCCTTGAAAATATAAGTTTGGTGTGATGTTTAATTTTTTGTCGAACACTTTGACATCGGATATGTAGGACTCTTGAATACTGAATGTACTACTGCTTTAGACAAGATAAAACGTCAAATGGGAACGAGTTTTCACACGCGTAACTTACGTGGCATTTTATTGTAACTTACGTGACGATTTTGAAATAGTAACAGAAAATCCCCTTTGTGGTTGATCCAGTTATGCGTGTATATTGTTATCAGTCTAACTTTCCAGAAGATTTGTAACACTCGGGACATCTATTTGGGAAAGACCACATTATGGATCCGTCGCCATTACCCTCTGAACGAGTGCTCATTGGAAATACCAGTTTGGTGTGATGTGTAGTATTTTTTGGAACACTTTGACATCGGATATGTTGGACCCGTGAATATTTAATGTACAACTGCATTAGACAAGATAAAACATCAAATAGGAAAGAGTTTTCACGCGCGTAACTGTCGTGGCATTTTATTGTAACTTACGTGTCTGAGATGAAAGGATAACAGAAATTCAACTTTGTGGTTAATCCAGTTATGCGGGTATCTTGATATCAGTCAAACTTTCCAGAAGATATGTAACACTCAGGACATCTACTTGAGAAAGACCACATTAAAGGTCTGTCGCCATTACCCTCTGATAGAATGCCGATTGAAAATACCAGTTTGGTGTGATGTGTGAATATGTTTTTAGAGCACTTTGACATCGGATATGTTGGACCCGTGAATTCTGAATGAATAACTACATTAGACAAGATAAAACATGAAATAGGAACGAGTTTTCACACGCGTAACTTACGTTGCATTTACTGTATCTTACGTGACGGAGATTGAAGGATAGCACAAAATCACCTTTGTGGTTATTTCCAGTGATGTGTGTAACTTGATATTAGTCTAACTTTCGTGAAGATTTGAAAGACTCAGGGAACATATTTGGGGTAAGACCACGTTAAGGATTCGTCGCCATTACCCTCTGAAAGAGTGCCCCTTGAAATTACCATTTTGGTGAATTGAAAAACTGTTATCGAGTACTATGATATGGGATATGTTGATCCCGTGAACACTGAATGCACTATTGCATTATACAAAATAAAATATATAATGGGAACATGTTTTCACACGCGTAACTGACGTGGCATATTATTATAACTTATGTGACGGAGATGAAATTTAAACCTATTCTACTTTGTGGTTAATCCCGCCATGTGTGTAACTTGAAATTATTCCAACTTTCGTGAACATTTGAAAGACTCGGGTAATATATTTGGGGTAAGACCACATTAAGGATTCGTCCGCCGTTATCCTGTCAAAGAGTGCCCCTTGAAAATATAAGTTTGGTGTGATGTTTAATTTTTTGTCGAACACTTTGACATCGGATATGTAGGACTCTTGAATACTGAATGTACTACTGCTTTAGACAAGATAAAACGTCAAATGGGAACGAGTTTTCACACGCGTAACTTACGTGGCATTTTATTGTAACTTACGTGACGATTTTGAAATAGTAACAGAAAATCCCCTGTGTGGTTAATCCAGTGATGCGTGTATCTTGATATCAGTCTAACTTTCCAGAAGATTTGTAACACTCAGGACATCTACTTGCGAAAGATCACATTAAAGATTCGTCGCCATTACCCACTGAAAGAGTTCCGATTAAAAATACCAGTTTGTTGTAATGTGTGAACATTTTGTTACAGCACTTTGACATTGTATATGTTGGACCCGTGAATTCTGAATGTACAACTGCATTAGACAACTTAAAACATCAAATAGGAACGAGTTTTCACACGCATAAATTACGTTGCTTTTACTTATCTTACGTGACGGAGATGGAAGGGTAACAGGAAATCCCCCTTCTGGTTAGTCCAGTTATGTGAGTAGCTTAATATCAGTATACCTCTCGTGAAGATGTGTAATACTTGGCGATAGTCCACATTAAGGATCCGTCGCCATTATCCTCTGAAAGAGTGCCGATTAAAAATACCATTTTGGTGTGATGTGTGAATTGTTCTCGAATACTTTGACATGGGAAATGTTGATCCCGTGAACACTGAATATACTACTGCATTATACAAAATAAAACATGAAATGGGAACAAGTTTTCACACGCTTAACTGACGTGGCATATTATTGTAACTAACGTGTCGGAGATGAACGTTTTAACATAATCCACTTTGTGGTTAATCCCGTGATGTGTGTAATTTGATAATAATCTAACATTCGTGAAGATTTGAAAGAGTCAGGGAATATATTTGGGGTAAGACGACATTAAGGATTCGTCCGCCATTACCCTGTGAAAGAGTGCCCCTTGAAAATACCAGTTTGGTTCAATGTTTATTTTCTACTCGAACACTATGACATCGGATATGTAGGACCCGTGAATACTGAATGTACAACTGCTTAAGACAAGATAAAACGTCAAATGGGAACGAGTTTTCACACGCGTAACTTACGTTGCATTTTATTGTAACGTACGTGACGATTTTGAAAGAGTAACAGAAATTCCCCTGTGTGGTTATTCCAGTTATGCGGGTATCTTGATATCTGTCTAACTTTCCAGAAGATTTGTAACACTCAGATTATCTACTTGAGAAAGACCACATTAAAGGTCCGTCGCCATTACCCTCTGATAGAATGCCGATTGAAAATACCAGTTTGGTGTGATGTGTGAATATTTTTTTAGAGCACTTTGACATCGGATATGTTGGACCCGTGAATTCTGAATGAATAACTACATTAGACAAGATAAAACATGAAATAGGAACGAGTTTTCACACGCGTAACTTACGTTGCATTTACTGTATCTTACTTGACGGAGATTGAAGGATAGCACAAAATCACCTTTGTGGTTATTTCCAGTGATGTGTGTAACTTGATATTAGTCTAACTTTCGTGAAGATTTGAAAGACTCAGGGAACATATTTGGGGTAAGACCACGTTAAGGATTCGTCGCCATTACCCTCTGAAAGAGTGCCCCTTGAAATTACCATTTTGGTGAATTGAAAAACTGTTATCGAGTACTATGATATGGGATATGTTGATCCCGTGAACACTGAATGCACTATTGCATTATACAAAATAAAATATATAATGGGAACATGTTTTCACACGCGTAACTGACGTGGCATATTATTATAACTTATGTGACGGAGATGAAATTTAAACCTATTCTACTTTGTGGTTAATCCCGCCATGTGTGTAACTTGAAATTATTCCAACTTTCGTGAACATTTGAAAGACTCGGGTAATATATTTGGGGTAAGACCACATTAAGGATTCGTCCGCCGTTATCCTGTCAAAGAGTGCCCCTTGAAAATATAAGTTTGGTGTGATGTTTAATTTTTTGTCGAACACTTTGACATCGGATATGTAGGACTCTTGAATACTGAATGTACTACTGCTTTAGACAAGATAAAACGTCAAATGGGAACGAGTTTTCACACGCGTAACTTACGTGGCATTTTATTGTAACTTACGTGACGATTTTGAAATAGTAACAGAAAATCCCCTTTGTGGTTGATCCAGTTATGCGTGTATATTGTTATCAGTCTAACTTTCCAGAAGATTTGTAACACTCGGGACATCTATTTGGGAAAGACCACATTATGGATCCGTCGCCATTACCCTCTGAACGAGTGCTCATTGGAAATACCAGTTTGGTGTGATGTGTAGTATTTTTTTGGAACACTTTGACATCGGATATGTTGGACCCGTGAATATTTAATGTACAACTGCATTAGACAAGATAAAACATCAAATAGGAAAGAGTTTTCACGCGCGTAACTGTCGTGGCATTTTATTGTAACTTACGTGTCTGAGATGAAAGGATAACAGAAATTCAACTTTGTGGTTAATCCAGTTATGCGGGTATCTTGATATCAGTCAAACTTTCCAGAAGATATGTAACACTCAGGACATCTACTTGAGAAAGACCACATTAAAGGTCTGTCGCCATTACCCTCTGATAGAATGCCGATTGAAAATACCAGTTTGGTGTGATGTGTGAATATGTTTTTAGAGCACTTTGACATCGGATATGTTGGACCCGTGAATTCTGAATGAATAACTACATTAGACAAGATAAAACATGAAATAGGAACGAGTTTTCACACGCGTAACTTACGTTGCATTTACTGTATCTTACTTGACGGAGATTGAAGGATAGCACAAAATCACCTTTGTGGTTATTTCCAGTGATGTGTGTAACTTGATATTAGTCTAACTTTCGTGAAGATTTGAAAGACTCAGGGAACATATTTGGGGTAAGACCACGTTAAGGATTCGTCGCCATTACCCTCTGAAAGAGTGCCCCTTGAAATTACCATTTTGGTGAATTGAAAAACTGTTATCGAGTACTATGATATGGGATATGTTGATCCCGTGAACACTGAATGCACTATTGCATTATACAAAATAAAATATATAATGGGAACATGTTTTCACACGCGTAACTGACGTGGCATATTATTATAACTTATGTGACGGAGATGAAATTTAAACCTATTCTACTTTGTGGTTAATCCCGCCATGTGTGTAACTTGAAATTATTCCAACTTTCGTGAACATTTGAAAGACTCGGGTAATATATTTGGGGTAAGACCACATTAAGGATTCGTCCGCCGTTATCCTGTCAAAGAGTGCCCCTTGAAAATATAAGTTTGGTGTGATGTTTAATTTTTTGTCGAACACTTTGACATCGGATATGTAGGACTCTTGAATACTGAATGTACTACTGCTTTAGACAAGATAAAACGTAAAATGGGAACGAGTTTTCACACGCGTAACTTACGTGGCATTTTATTGTAACTTACGTGACGATTTTGAAATAGTAACAGAAAATCCCCTTTGTGGTTGATCCAGTTATGCGTGTATATTGTTATCAGTCTAACTTTCCAGAAGATTTGTAACACTCGGGACATCTATTTGGGAAAGACCACATTATGGATCCGTCGCCATTACCCTCTGAACGAGTGCTCATTGGAAATACCAGTTTGGTGTGATGTGTAGTATTTTTTGGAAAACTTTGACATCGGATATGTTGGACCCGTGAATATTTAATGTACAACTGCATTAGACAAGATAAAACATCAAATAGGAAAGAGTTTTCACGCGCGTAACTGTCGTGGCATTTTATTGTAACTTACGTGTCTGAGATTAAAGGATAACAGAAATTCAACTTTGTGGTTAATCCAGTTATGCGGGTATCTTGATATCAGTCAAACTTTCCAGAAGATATGTAACACTCAGGACATCTACTTGAGAAAGACCACATTAAAGGTCTGTCGCCATTACCCTCTGAAAGAATGCCGATTGAAAATACCAGTTTGGTGTGATGTGTGAATATTTTTTTAGAGCACTTTGACATCGGATATGTTGGACCCGTGAATTCTGAATGAATAACTACATTAGACAAGATAAAACATGAAATAGGAACGAGTTTTCACACGCGTAACTTCCGTTGCATTTACTGTATCTTACGTGACGGAGATTGAAGGATAGCACAAAATCACCTTTGTGGTTATTTCCAGTGATGTGTATAACTTGATATTAGTCTAACTTTCGTGAAGATTTGAAAGACTCAGGGAACATATTTGGGGTGAGACTACGTTAAGAATTCGTCGCCATTACCCTCTGAAAGAGTGCCCCTTGAAATTACCATTTTTGTGAATTGAAGAACTGTTATCGAGTACTATG
>JAHLWY010000687.1:0-23699 GCA_020002185.1 Paraescarpia echinospica | reverse complement strand
CAGAAATTCAACTTTGTGGTTAATCCAGTTATGCGGGTATCTTGATATCAATCAAACTTTCCAGAAGATATGTAACACTCAGGACATCTACTTGAGAAAGACCACATTAAAGGTCCGTCGCCATTACCCTCTGATAGAATGCCGATTGAAAATACCAGTTTGGTGTGATGTGTGAATATTTTTTTAGAGCACTTTGACATCGGATATGTTGGACCCGTGAATTCTGAATGAATAACTACATTAGACAAGATAAAACATGAAATAGGAACGAGTTTTCACACGCGTAACTTACGTTGCATTTACTGTATCTTACGTGACGGAGATTGAAGGATAGCACAAAATCACCTTTGTGGTTATTTCCAGTGATGTGTGTAACTTGATATTAGTCTAACTTTCGTGAAGATTTGAAAGACTCAGGGAACATATTTGGGGTAAGACCACGTTAAGGATTCGTCGCCATTACCCTCTGAAAGAGTGCCCCTTGAAATTACCATTTTGGTGAATTGAAGAACTGTTATCGAGTACTATGATATGGGATATGTTGACCCCGTGAACATTGAATGCACTATTGCATTATACAAAATAAAATATATAAAGGGAACATGTTTTCACACGCGTAACTGACGTGGCATATTATTATAACTTATGTGACGGAGATGAAATTTAAACCTATTCTACTTTGTGGTTAATCCCGCCATGTGTGTAACTTGAAATTATTCCAACTTTCGTGAACATTTGAAAGACTCGGGTAATATATTTGGGGTAAGACCACATTAAGGATTCGTCCGCCGTTATCCTGTCAAAGAGTGCCCCTTGAAAATATAAGTTTGGTGTGATGTTTAATTTTTTGTCGAACACTTTGACATCGGATATGTAGGACTCTTGAATACTGAATGTACTACTGCTTTAGACAAGATAAAACGTCAAATGGGAACGAGTTTTCACACGCGTAACTTACGTGGCATTTTATTGTAACTTACGTGACGATTTTGAAATAGTAACAGAAAATCCCCTGTGTGGTTAATCCAGTGATGCGTGTATCTTGATATCAGTCTAACTTTCCAGAAGATTTGTAACACTCAGGACATCTACTTGCGAAAGATCACATTAAAGATTCGTCGCCATTACCCACTGAAAGAGTTCCGATTAAAAATACCAGTTTGTTGTAATGTGTGAAAATTTTGTTACAGCACTTTGACATTGTATATGTTGGACCCGTGAATTCTGAATGTACAACTGCATTAGACAACTTAAAACATCAAATAGGAACGAGTTTTCACACGCATAAATTACGTTGCTTTTACTTATCTTACGTGACGGAGATGGAAGGGTAACAGGAAATCCCCCTTCTGGTTAGTCCAGTTATGTGAGTAGCTTAATATCAGTATACCTCTCGTGAAGATGTGTAATACTTGGCGATAGTCCACATTAAGGATCCGTCGCCATTATCCTCTGAAAGAGTGCCGATTAAAAATACCATTTTGGTGTGATGTGTGAATTGTTCTCGAATACTTTGACATGGGAAATGTTGATCCCGTGAACACTGAATATACTACTGCATTATACAAAATAAAACATGAAATGGGAACAAGTTTTCACACGCTTAACTGACGTGGCATATTATTGTAACTAACGTGTCGGAGATGAACGTTTTAACATAATCCACTTTGTGGTTAATCCCGTGATGTGTGTAATTTGATAATAATCTAACATTCGTGAAGATTTGAAAGAGTCAGGGAATATATTTGGGGTAAGACGACATTAAGGATTCGTCCGCCATTACCCTGTGAAAGAGTGCCCCTTGAAAATACCAGTTTGGTTCAATGTTTATTTTCTACTCGAACACTATGACATCGGATATGTAGGACCCGTGAATACTGAATGTACAACTGCTTAAGACAAGATAAAACGTCAAATGGGAACGAGTTTTCACACGCGTAACTTACGTTGCATTTTATTGTAACGTACGTGACGATTTTGAAAGAGTAACAGAAATTCCCCTGTGTGGTTATTCCAGTTATGCGGGTATCTTGATATCTGTCTAACTTTCCAGAAGATTTGTAACACTCAGATTATCTACTTGAGAAAGACCACATTAAAGGTCCGTCGCCATTACCCTCTGATAGAATGCCGATTGAAAATACCAGTTTGGTGTGATGTGTGAATATTTTTTTAGAGCACTTTGACATCGGATATGTTGGACCCGTGAATTCTGAATGAATAACTACATTAGACAAGATAAAACATGAAATAGGAACGAGTTTTCACACGCGTAACTTACGTTGCATTTACTGTATCTTACGTGACGGAGATTGAAGGATAGCACAAAATCACCTTTGTGGTTATTTCCAGTGATGTGTGTAACTTGATATTAGTCTAACTTTCGTGAAGATTTGAAAGACTCAGGGAACATATTTGGGGTAAGACCACGTTAAGGATTCGTCGCCATTACCCTCTGAAAGAGTGCCCCTTGAAATTACCATTTTGGTGAATTGAAAAACTGTTATCGAGTACTATGATATGGGATATGTTGATCCCGTGAACACTGAATGCACTATTGCATTATACAAAATAAAATATATAATGGGAACATGTTTTCACACGCGTAACTGACGTGGCATATTATTATAACTTATGTGACGGAGATGAAATTTAAACCTATTCTACTTTGTGGTTAATCCCGCCATGTGTGTAACTTGAAATTATTCCAACTTTCGTGAACATTTGAAAGACTCGGGTAATATATTTGGGGTAAGACCACATTAAGGATTCGTCCGCCGTTATCCTGTCAAAGAGTGCCCCTTGAAAATATAAGTTTGGTGTGATGTTTAATTTTTTGTCGAACACTTTGACATCGGATATGTAGGACTCTTGAATACTGAATGTACTACTGCTTTAGACAAGATAAAACGTCAAATGGGAACGAGTTTTCACACGCGTAACTTACGTGGCATTTTATTGTAACTTACGTGACGATTTTGAAATAGTAACAGAAAATCCCCTGTGTGGTTAATCCAGTGATGCGTGTATCTTGATATCAGTCTAACTTTCCAGAAGATTTGTAACACTCAGGACATCTACTTGCGAAAGATCACATTAAAGATTCGTCGCCATTACCCACTGAAAGAGTTCCGATTAAAAATACCAGTTTGTTGTAATGTGTGAACATTTTGTTACAGCACTTTGACATTGTATATGTTGGACCCGTGAATTCTGAATGTACAACTGCATTAGACAACTTAAAACATCAAATAGGAACGAGTTTTCACACGCATAAATTACGTTGCTTTTACTTATCTTACGTGACGGAGATGGAAGGGTAACAGGAAATCCCCCTTCTGGTTAGTCCAGTTATGTGAGTAGCTTAATATCAGTATACCTCTCGTGAAGATGTGTAATACTTGGCGATAGTCCACATTAAGGATCCGTCGCCATTATCCTCTGAAAGAGTGCCGATTAAAAATACCATTTTGGTGTGATGTGTGAATTGTTCTCGAATACTTTGACATGGGAAATGTTGATCCCGTGAACACTGAATATACTACTGCATTATACAAAATAAAACATGAAATGGGAACAAGTTTTCACACGCTTAACTGACGTGGCATATTATTGTAACTAACGTGTCGGAGATGAACGTTTTAACATAATCCACTTTGTGGTTAATCCCGTGATGTGTGTAATTTGATAATAATCTAACATTCGTGAAGATTTGAAAGAGTCAGGGAATATATTTGGGGTAAGACGACATTAAGGATTCGTCCGCCATTACCCTGTGAAAGAGTGCCCCTTGAAAATACCAGTTTGGTTCAATGTTTATTTTCTACTCGAACACTATGACATCGGATATGTAGGACCCGTGAATACTGAATGTACAACTGCTTAAGACAAGATAAAACGTCAAATGGGAACGAGTTTTCACACGCGTAACTTACGTTGCATTTTATTGTAACGTACGTGACGATTTTGAAAGAGTAACAGAAATTCCCCTGTGTGGTTATTCCAGTTATGCGGGTATCTTGATATCTGTCTAACTTTCCAGAAGATTTGTAACACTCAGATTATCTACTTGAGAAAGACCACATTAAAGGTCCGTCGCCATTACCCTCTGATAGAATGCCGATTGAAAATACCAGTTTGGTGTGATGTGTGAATATTTTTTTAGAGCACTTTGACATCGGATATGTTGGACCCGTGAATTCTGAATGAATAACTACATTAGACAAGATAAAACATGAAATAGGAACGAGTTTTCACACGCGTAACTTACGTTGCATTTACTGTATCTTACGTGACGGAGATTGAAGGATAGCACAAAATCACCTTTGTGGTTATTTCCAGTGATGTGTGTAACTTGATATTAGTCTAACTTTCGTGAAGATTTGAAAGACTCAGGGAACATATTTGGGGTAAGACCACGTTAAGGATTCGTCGCCATTACCCTCTGAAAGAGTGCCCCTTGAAATTACCATTTTGGTGAATTGAAAAACTGTTATCGAGTACTATGATATGGGATATGTTGATCCCGTGAACACTGAATGCACTATTGCATTATACAAAATAAAATATATAATGGGAACATGTTTTCACACGCGTAACTGACGTGGCATATTATTATAACTTATGTGACGGAGATGAAATTTAAACCTATTCTACTTTGTGGTTAATCCCGCCATGTGTGTAACTTGAAATTATTCCAACTTTCGTGAACATTTGAAAGACTCGGGTAATATATTTGGGGTAAGACCACATTAAGGATTCGTCCGCCGTTATCCTGTCAAAGAGTGCCCCTTGAAAATATAAGTTTGGTGTGATGTTTAATTTTTTGTCGAACACTTTGACATCGGATATGTAGGACTCTTGAATACTGAATGTACTACTGCTTTAGACAAGATAAAACGTCAAATGGGAACGAGTTTTCACACGCGTAACTTACGTGGCATTTTATTGTAACTTACGTGACGATTTTGAAATAGTAACAGAAAATCCCCTGTGTGGTTAATCCAGTGATGCGTGTATCTTGATATCAGTCTAACTTTCCAGAAGATTTGTAACACTCAGGACATCTACTTGCGAAAGATCACATTAAAGATTCGTCGCCATTACCCACTGAAAGAGTTCCGATTAAAAATACCAGTTTGTTGTAATGTGTGAACATTTTGTTACAGCACTTTGACATTGTATATGTTGGACCCGTGAATTCTGAATGTACAACTGCATTAGACAACTTAAAACATCAAATAGGAACGAGTTTTCACACGCATAAATTACGTTGCTTTTACTTATCTTACGTGACGGAGATGGAAGGGTAACAGGAAATCCCCCTTCTGGTTAGTCCAGTTATGTGAGTAGCTTAATATCAGTATACCTCTCGTGAAGATGTGTAATACTTGGCGATAGTCCACATTAAGGATCCGTCGCCATTATCCTCTGAAAGAGTGCCGATTAAAAATACCATTTTGGTGTGATGTGTGAATTGTTCTCGAATACTTTGACATGGGAAATGTTGATCCCGTGAACACTGAATATACTACTGCATTATACAAAATAAAACATGAAATGGGAACAAGTTTTCACACGCTTAACTGACGTGGCATATTATTGTAACTAACGTGTCGGAGATGAACGTTTTAACATAATCCACTTTGTGGTTAATCCCGTGATGTGTGTAATTTGATAATAATCTAACATTCGTGAAGATTTGAAAGAGTC
This sequence comes from Paraescarpia echinospica, assembly GCA_020002185.1. Lineage (NCBI taxonomy): Eukaryota > Metazoa > Annelida > Polychaeta > Sabellida > Siboglinidae > Paraescarpia > Paraescarpia echinospica. The sequence continues at coordinate 17,987 of JAHLWY010000687.1, read as the reverse complement.
AGGGAATATATTTGGGGTAAGACGACATTAAGGATTCGTCCGCCATTACCCTGTGAAAGAGTGCCCCTTGAAAATACCAGTTTGGTTCAATGTTTATTTTCTACTCGAACACTATGACATCGGATATGTAGGACCCGTGAATACTGAATGTACAACTGCTTAAGACAAGATAAAACGTCAAATGGGAACGAGTTTTCACACGCGTAACTTACGTTGCATTTTATTGTAACGTACGTGACGATTTTGAAAGAGTAACAGAAATTCCCCTGTGTGGTTATTCCAGTTATGCGGGTATCTTGATATCTGTCTAACTTTCCAGAAGATTTGTAACACTCAGATTATCTACTTGAGAAAGACCACATTAAAGGTCCGTCGCCATTACCCTCTGATAGAATGCCGATTGAAAATACCAGTTTGGTGTGATGTGTGAATATTTTTTTAGAGCACTTTGACATCGGATATGTTGGACCCGTGAATTCTGAATGAATAACTACATTAGACAAGATAAAACATGAAATAGGAACGAGTTTTCACACGCGTAACTTACGTTGCATTTACTGTATCTTACGTGACGGAGATTGAAGGATAGCACAAAATCACCTTTGTGGTTATTTCCAGTGATGTGTGTAACTTGATATTAGTCTAACTTTCGTGAAGATTTGAAAGACTCAGGGAACATATTTGGGGTAAGACCACGTTAAGGATTCGTCGCCATTACCCTCTGAAAGAGTGCCCCTTGAAATTACCATTTTGGTGAATTGAAAAACTGTTATCGAGTACTATGATATGGGATATGTTGATCCCGTGAACACTGAATGCACTATTGCATTATACAAAATAAAATATATAATGGGAACATGTTTTCACACGCGTAACTGACGTGGCATATTATTATAACTTATGTGACGGAGATGAAATTTAAACCTATTCTACTTTGTGGTTAATCCCGCCATGTGTGTAACTTGAAATTATTCCAACTTTCGTGAACATTTGAAAGACTCGGGTAATATATTTGGGGTAAGACCACATTAAGGATTCGTCCGCCGTTATCCTGTCAAAGAGTGCCCCTTGAAAATATAAGTTTGGTGTGATGTTTAATTTTTTGTCGAACACTTTGACATCGGATATGTAGGACTCTTGAATACTGAATGTACTACTGCTTTAGACAAGATAAAACGTCAAATGGGAACGAGTTTTCACACGCGTAACTTACGTGGCATTTTATTGTAACTTACGTGACGATTTTGAAATAGTAACAGAAAATCCCCTGTGTGGTTAATCCAGTGATGCGTGTATCTTGATATCAGTCTAACTTTCCAGAAGATTTGTAACACTCAGGACATCTACTTGCGAAAGATCACATTAAAGATTCGTCGCCATTACCCACTGAAAGAGTTCCGATTAAAAATACCAGTTTGTTGTAATGTGTGAACATTTTGTTACAGCACTTTGACATTGTATATGTTGGACCCGTGAATTCTGAATGTACAACTGCATTAGACAACTTAAAACATCAAATAGGAACGAGTTTTCACACGCATAAATTACGTTGCTTTTACTTATCTTACGTGACGGAGATGGAAGGGTAACAGGAAATCCCCCTTCTGGTTAGTCCAGTTATGTGAGTAGCTTAATATCAGTATACCTCTCGTGAAGATGTGTAATACTTGGCGATAGTCCACATTAAGGATCCGTCGCCATTATCCTCTGAAAGAGTGCCGATTAAAAATACCATTTTGGTGTGATGTGTGAATTGTTCTCGAATACTTTGACATGGGAAATGTTGATCCCGTGAACACTGAATATACTACTGCATTATACAAAATAAAACATGAAATGGGAACAAGTTTTCACACGCTTAACTGACGTGGCATATTATTGTAACTAACGTGTCGGAGATGAACGTTTTAACATAATCCACTTTGTGGTTAATCCCGTGATGTGTGTAATTTGATAATAATCTAACATTCGTGAAGATTTGAAAGAGTCAGGGAATATATTTGGGGTAAGACGACATTAAGGATTCGTCCGCCATTACCCTGTGAAAGAGTGCCCCTTGAAAATACCAGTTTGGTTCAATGTTTATTTTCTACTCGAACACTATGACATCGGATATGTAGGACCCGTGAATACTGAATGTACAACTGCTTAAGACAAGATAAAACGTCAAATGGGAACGAGTTTTCACACGCGTAACTTACGTTGCATTTTATTGTAACGTACGTGACGATTTTGAAAGAGTAACAGAAATTCCCCTGTGTGGTTATTCCAGTTATGCGGGTATCTTGATATCTGTCTAACTTTCCAGAAGATTTGTAACACTCAGATTATCTACTTGAGAAAGACCACATTAAAGGTCCGTCGCCATTACCCTCTGATAGAATGCCGATTGAAAATACCAGTTTGGTGTGATGTGTGAATATTTTTTTAGAGCACTTTGACATCGGATATGTTGGACCCGTGAATTCTGAATGAATAACTACATTAGACAAGATAAAACATGAAATAGGAACGAGTTTTCACACGCGTAACTTACGTTGCATTTACTGTATCTTACGTGACGGAGATTGAAGGATAGCACAAAATCACCTTTGTGGTTATTTCCAGTGATGTGTGTAACTTGATATTAGTCTAACTTTCGTGAAGATTTGAAAGACTCAGGGAACATATTTGGGGTAAGACCACGTTAAGGATTCGTCGCCATTACCCTCTGAAAGAGTGCCCCTTGAAATTACCATTTTGGTGAATTGAAAAACTGTTATCGAGTACTATGATATGGGATATGTTGATCCCGTGAACACTGAATGCACTATTGCATTATACAAAATAAAATATATAATGGGAACATGTTTTCACACGCGTAACTGACGTGGCATATTATTATAACTTATGTGACGGAGATGAAATTTAAACCTATTCTACTTTGTGGTTAATCCCGCCATGTGTGTAACTTGAAATTATTCCAACTTTCGTGAACATTTGAAAGACTCGGGTAATATATTTGGGGTAAGACCACATTAAGGATTCGTCCGCCGTTATCCTGTCAAAGAGTGCCCCTTGAAAATATAAGTTTGGTGTGATGTTTAATTTTTTGTCGAACACTTTGACATCGGATATGTAGGACTCTTGAATACTGAATGTACTACTGCTTTAGACAAGATAAAACGTCAAATGGGAACGAGTTTTCACACGCGTAACTTACGTGGCATTTTATTGTAACTTACGTGACGATTTTGAAATAGTAACAGAAAATCCCCTGTGTGGTTAATCCAGTGATGCGTGTATCTTGATATCAGTCTAACTTTCCAGAAGATTTGTAACACTCAGGACATCTACTTGCGAAAGATCACATTAAAGATTCGTCGCCATTACCCACTGAAAGAGTTCCGATTAAAAATACCAGTTTGTTGTAATGTGTGAACATTTTGTTACAGCACTTTGACATTGTATATGTTGGACCCGTGAATTCTGAATGTACAACTGCATTAGACAACTTAAAACATCAAATAGGAACGAGTTTTCACACGCATAAATTACGTTGCTTTTACTTATCTTACGTGACGGAGATGGAAGGGTAACAGGAAATCCCCCTTCTGGTTAGTCCAGTTATGTGAGTAGCTTAATATCAGTATACCTCTCGTGAAGATGTGTAATACTTGGCGATAGTCCACATTAAGGATCCGTCGCCATTATCCTCTGAAAGAGTGCCGATTAAAAATACCATTTTGGTGTGATGTGTGAATTGTTCTCGAATACTTTGACATGGGAAATGTTGATCCCGTGAACACTGAATATACTACTGCATTATACAAAATAAAACATGAAATGGGAACAAGTTTTCACACGCTTAACTGACGTGGCATATTATTGTAACTAACGTGTCGGAGATGAACGTTTTAACATAATCCACTTTGTGGTTAATCCCGTGATGTGTGTAATTTGATAATAATCTAACATTCGTGAAGATTTGAAAGAGTCAGGGAATATATTTGGGGTAAGACGACATTAAGGATTCGTCCGCCATTACCCTGTGAAAGAGTGCCCCTTGAAAATACCAGTTTGGTTCAATGTTTATTTTCTACTCGAACACTATGACATCGGATATGTAGGACCCGTGAATACTGAATGTACAACTGCTTAAGACAAGATAAAACGTCAAATGGGAACGAGTTTTCACACGCGTAACTTACGTTGCATTTTATTGTAACGTACGTGACGATTTTGAAAGAGTAACAGAAATTCCCCTGTGTGGTTATTCCAGTTATGCGGGTATCTTGATATCTGTCTAACTTTCCAGAAGATTTGTAACACTCAGATTATCTACTTGAGAAAGACCACATTAAAGGTCCGTCGCCATTACCCTCTGATAGAATGCCGATTGAAAATACCAGTTTGGTGTGATGTGTGAATATTTTTTTAGAGCACTTTGACATCGGATATGTTGGACCCGTGAATTCTGAATGAATAACTACATTAGACAAGATAAAACATGAAATAGGAACGAGTTTTCACACGCGTAACTTACGTTGCATTTACTGTATCTTACGTGACGGAGATTGAAGGATAGCACAAAATCACCTTTGTGGTTATTTCCAGTGATGTGTGTAACTTGATATTAGTCTAACTTTCGTGAAGATTTGAAAGACTCAGGGAACATATTTGGGGTAAGACCACGTTAAGGATTCGTCGCCATTACCCTCTGAAAGAGTGCCCCTTGAAATTACCATTTTGGTGAATTGAAAAACTGTTATCGAGTACTATGATATGGGATATGTTGATCCCGTGAACACTGAATGCACTATTGCATTATACAAAATAAAATATATAATGGGAACATGTTTTCACACGCGTAACTGACGTGGCATATTATTATAACTTATGTGACGGAGATGAAATTTAAACCTATTCTACTTTGTGGTTAATCCCGCCATGTGTGTAACTTGAAATTATTCCAACTTTCGTGAACATTTGAAAGACTCGGGTAATATATTTGGGGTAAGACCACATTAAGGATTCGTCCGCCGTTATCCTGTCAAAGAGTGCCCCTTGAAAATATAAGTTTGGTGTGATGTTTAATTTTTTGTCGAACACTTTGACATCGGATATGTAGGACTCTTGAATACTGAATGTACTACTGCTTTAGACAAGATAAAACGTCAAATGGGAACGAGTTTTCACACGCGTAACTTACGTGGCATTTTATTGTAACTTACGTGACGATTTTGAAATAGTAACAGAAAATCCCCTGTGTGGTTAATCCAGTGATGCGTGTATCTTGATATCAGTCTAACTTTCCAGAAGATTTGTAACACTCAGGACATCTACTTGCGAAAGATCACATTAAAGATTCGTCGCCATTACCCACTGAAAGAGTTCCGATTAAAAATACCAGTTTGTTGTAATGTGTGAACATTTTGTTACAGCACTTTGACATTGTATATGTTGGACCCGTGAATTCTGAATGTACAACTGCATTAGACAACTTAAAACATCAAATAGGAACGAGTTTTCACACGCATAAATTACGTTGCTTTTACTTATCTTACGTGACGGAGATGGAAGGGTAACAGGAAATCCCCCTTCTGGTTAGTCCAGTTATGTGAGTAGCTTAATATCAGTATACCTCTCGTGAAGATGTGTAATACTTGGCGATAGTCCACATTAAGGATCCGTCGCCATTATCCTCTGAAAGAGTGCCGATTAAAAATACCATTTTGGTGTGATGTGTGAATTGTTCTCGAATACTTTGACATGGGAAATGTTGATCCCGTGAACACTGAATATACTACTGCATTATACAAAATAAAACATGAAATGGGAACAAGTTTTCACACGCTTAACTGACGTGGCATATTATTGTAACTAACGTGTCGGAGATGAACGTTTTAACATAATCCACTTTGTGGTTAATCCCGTGATGTGTGTAATTTGATAATAATCTAACATTCGTGAAGATTTGAAAGAGTCAGGGAATATATTTGGGGTAAGACGACATTAAGGATTCGTCCGCCATTACCCTGTGAAAGAGTGCCCCTTGAAAATACCAGTTTGGTTCAATGTTTATTTTCTACTCGAACACTATGACATCGGATATGTAGGACCCGTGAATACTGAATGTACAACTGCTTAAGACAAGATAAAACGTCAAATGGGAACGAGTTTTCACACGCGTAACTTACGTTGCATTTTATTGTAACGTACGTGACGATTTTGAAAGAGTAACAGAAATTCCCCTGTGTGGTTATTCCAGTTATGCGGGTATCTTGATATCTGTCTAACTTTCCAGAAGATTTGTAACACTCAGATTATCTACTTGAGAAAGACCACATTAAAGGTCCGTCGCCATTACCCTCTGATAGAATGCCGATTGAAAATACCAGTTTGGTGTGATGTGTGAATATTTTTTTAGAGCACTTTGACATCGGATATGTTGGACCCGTGAATTCTGAATGAATAACTACATTAGACAAGATAAAACATGAAATAGGAACGAGTTTTCACACGCGTAACTTACGTTGCATTTACTGTATCTTACTTGACGGAGATTGAAGGATAGCACAACATCACCTTTGTGGTTATTTCCAGTGATGTGTGTAACTTGATATTAGTCTAACTTTCGTGAAGATTTGAAAGACTCAGGGAACATATTTGGGGTAAGACCACGTTAAGGATTCGTCGCCATTACCCTCTGAAAGAGTGCCCCTTGAAATTACCATTTTGGTGAATTGAAAAACTGTTATCGAGTACTATGATATGGGATATGTTGATCCCGTGAACACTGAATGCACTATTGCATTATACAAAATAAAATATATAATGGGAACATGTTTTCACACGCGTAACTGACGTGGCATATTATTATAACTTATGTGACGGAGATGAAATTTAAACCTATTCTACTTTGTGGTTAATCCCGCCATGTGTGTAACTTGAAATTATTCCAACTTTCGTGAACATTTGAAAGACTCGGGTAATATATTTGGGGTAAGACCACATTAAGGATTCGTCCGCCGTTATCCTGTCAAAGAGTGCCCCTTGAAAATATAAGTTTGGTGTGATGTTTAATTTTTTGTCGAACACTTTGACATCGGATATGTAGGACTCTTGAATACTGAATGTACTACTGCTTTAGACAAGATAAAACGTCAAATGGGAACGAGTTTTCACACGCGTAACTTACGTGGCATTTTATTGTAACTTACGTGACGATTTTGAAATAGTAACAGAAAATCCCCTTTGTGGTTGATCCAGTTATGCGTGTATATTGTTATCAGTCTAACTTTCCAGAAGATTTGTAACACTCGGGACATCTATTTGGGAAAGACCACATTATGGATCCGTCGCCATTACCCTCTGAACGAGTGCTCATTGGAAATACCAGTTTGGTGTGATGTGTAGTATTTTTTGGAACACTTTGACATCGGATATGTTGGACCCGTGAATATTTAATGTACAACTGCATTAGACAAGATAAAACATCAAATAGGAAAGAGTTTTCACGCGCGTAACTGTCGTGGCATTTTATTGTAACTTACGTGTCTGAGATGAAAGGATAACAGAAATTCAACTTTGTGGTTAATCCAGTTATGCGGGTATCTTGATATCAGTCAAACTTTCCAGAAGATATGTAACACTCAGGACATCTACTTGAGAAAGACCACATTAAAGGTCTGTCGCCATTACCCTCTGATAGAATGCCGATTGAAAATACCAGTTTGGTGTGATGTGTGAATATGTTTTTAGAGCACTTTGACATCGGATATGTTGGACCCGTGAATTCTGAATGAATAACTACATTAGACAAGATAAAACATGAAATAGGAACGAGTTTTCACACGCGTAACTTACGTTGCATTTACTGTATCTTACGTGACGGAGATTGAAGGATAGCACAAAATCACCTTTGTGGTTATTTCCAGTGATGTGTGTAACTTGATATTAGTCTAACTTTCGTGAAGATTTGAAAGACTCAGGGAACATATTTGGGGTAAGACCACGTTAAGGATTCGTCGCCATTACCCTCTGAAAGAGTGCCCCTTGAAATTACCATTTTGGTGAATTGAAAAACTGTTATCGAGTACTATGATATGGGATATGTTGATCCCGTGAACACTGAATGCACTATTGCATTATACAAAATAAAATATATAATGGGAACATGTTTTCACACGCGTAACTGACGTGGCATATTATTATAACTTATGTGACGGAGATGAAATTTAAACCTATTCTACTTTGTGGTTAATCCCGCCATGTGTGTAACTTGAAATTATTCCAACTTTCGTGAACATTTGAAAGACTCGGGTAATATATTTGGGGTAAGACCACATTAAGGATTCGTCCGCCGTTATCCTGTCAAAGAGTGCCCCTTGAAAATATAAGTTTGGTGTGATGTTTAATTTTTTGTCGAACACTTTGACATCGGATATGTAGGACTCTTGAATACTGAATGTACTACTGCTTTAGACAAGATAAAACGTCAAATGGGAACGAGTTTTCACACGCGTAACTTACGTGGCATTTTATTGTAACTTACGTGACGATTTTGAAATAGTAACAGAAAATCCCCTGTGTGGTTAATCCAGTGATGCGTGTATCTTGATATCAGTCTAACTTTCCAGAAGATTTGTAACACTCAGGACATCTACTTGCGAAAGATCACATTAAAGATTCGTCGCCATTACCCACTGAAAGAGTTCCGATTAAAAATACCAGTTTGTTGTAATGTGTGAACATTTTGTTACAGCACTTTGACATTGTATATGTTGGACCCGTGAATTCTGAATGTACAACTGCATTAGACAACTTAAAACATCAAATAGGAACGAGTTTTCACACGCATAAATTACGTTGCTTTTACTTATCTTACGTGACGGAGATGGAAGGGTAACAGGAAATCCCCCTTCTGGTTAGTCCAGTTATGTGAGTAGCTTAATATCAGTATACCTCTCGTGAAGATGTGTAATACTTGGCGATAGTCCACATTAAGGATCCGTCGCCATTATCCTCTGAAAGAGTGCCGATTAAAAATACCATTTTGGTGTGATGTGTGAATTGTTCTCGAATACTTTGACATGGGAAATGTTGATCCCGTGAACACTGAATATACTACTGCATTATACAAAATAAAACATGAAATGGGAACAAGTTTTCACACGCTTAACTGACGTGGCATATTATTGTAACTAACGTGTCGGAGATGAACGTTTTAACATAATCCACTTTGTGGTTAATCCCGTGATGTGTGTAATTTGATAATAATCTAACATTCGTGAAGATTTGAAAGAGTCAGGGAATATATTTGGGGTAAGACGACATTAAGGATTCGTCCGCCATTACCCTGTGAAAGAGTGCCCCTTGAAAATACCAGTTTGGTTCAATGTTTATTTTCTACTCGAACACTATGACATCGGATATGTAGGACCCGTGAATACTGAATGTACAACTGCTTAAGACAAGATAAAACGTCAAATGGGAACGAGTTTTCACACGCGTAACTTACGTTGCATTTTATTGTAACGTACGTGACGATTTTGAAAGAGTAACAGAAATTCCCCTGTGTGGTTATTCCAGTTATGCGGGTATCTTGATATCTGTCTAACTTTCCAGAAGATTTGTAACACTCAGATTATCTACTTGAGAAAGACCACATTAAAGGTCCGTCGCCATTACCCTCTGATAGAATGCCGATTGAAAATACCAGTTTGGTGTGATGTGTGAATATTTTTTAGAGCACTTTGACATCGGATATGTTGGACCCGTGAATTCTGAATGAATAACTACATTAGACAAGATAAAACATGAAATAGGAACGAGTTTTCACACGCGTAACTTACGTTGCATTTACTGTATCTTACTTGACGGAGATTGAAGGATAGCACAACATCACCTTTGTGGTTATTTCCAGTGATGTGTGTAACTTGATATTAGTCTAACTTTCGTGAAGATTTGAAAGACTCAGGGAACATATTTGGGGTAAGACCACGTTAAGGATTCGTCGCCATTACCCTCTGAAAGAGTGCCCCTTGAAATTACCATTTTGGTGAATTGAAAAACTGTTATCGAGTACTATGATATGGGATATGTTGATCCCGTGAACACTGAATGCACTATTGCATTATACAAAATAAAATATATAATGGGAACATGTTTTCACACGCGTAACTGACGTGGCATATTATTATAACTTATGTGACGGAGATGAAATTTAAACCTATTCTACTTTGTGGTTAATCCCGCCATGTGTGTAACTTGAAATTATTCCAACTTTCGTGAACATTTGAAAGACTCGGGTAATATATTTGGGGTAAGACCACATTAAGGATTCGTCCGCCGTTATCCTGTCAAAGAGTGCCCCTTGAAAATATAAGTTTGGTGTGATGTTTAATTTTTTGTCGAACACTTGACATCGGATATGTAGGGAATACTGAATGTACTACTGTTTGACAAGATAAAACGTCAAATGAATACGTGGCATTTTATTGTAACTTACGTGACTAACAGAAAAGACAGTTATGCGTGTATATTGTTATCAGTCTAATCGGGACATCTATTTGGGAAAGACCACGAGTCGCCATTTCTGAACGAACACTTTGACATCGGATATGTTGGACCCGTGAATATTTAATGTTGCATTAACAAGATAACGTGGCATTTTATTGAAATGAAAGGATAACAGAAATTCAACTTTGTGGTTAATCCAGTTATGCGGGTATCTTGATATCAGTCAAACTTTCCAGAAGATATGTAACACTCAGGACATCTACTTGAGAAAGACCACATTAAAGGTCTGTCGCCATTACCCTCTGATAGAATGCCGATTGAAAATACCAGTTTGGTGTGATGTGTGAATATTTTTTTAGAGCACTTTGACATCGGATATGTTGGACCCGTGAATTCTGAATGAATAACTACATTAGACAAGATAAAACATGAAATAGGAACGAGTTTTCACACGCGTAACTTACGTTGCATTTACTGTATCTTACGTGACGGAGATTGAAGGATAGCACAAAATCACCTTTGTGGTTATTTCCAGTGATGTGTGTAACTTGATATTAGTCTAACTTTCGTGAAGATTTGAAAGACTCAGGGAACATATTTGGGGTAAGACCACGTTAAGGATTCGTCGCCATTACCCTCTGAAAGAGTGCCCCTTGAAATTACCATTTTGGTGAATTGAAAAACTGTTATCGAGTACTATGATATGGGATATGTTGATCCCGTGAACACTGAATGCACTATTGCATTATACAAAATAAAATATATAATGGGAACATGTTTTCACACGCGTAACTGACGTGGCATATTATTATAACTTATGTGACGGAGATGAAATTTAAACCTATTCTACTTTGTGGTTAATCCCGCCATGTGTGTAACTTGAAATTATTCCAACTTTCGTGAACATTTGAAAGACTCGGGTAATATATTTGGGGTAAGACCACATTAAGGATTCGTCCGCCGTTATCCTGTCAAAGAGTGCCCCTTGAAAATATAAGTTTGGTGTGATGTTTAATTTTTTGTCGAACACTTTGACATCGGATATGTAGGACTCTTGAATACTGAATGTACTACTGCTTTAGACAAGATAAAACGTCAAATGGGAACGAGTTTTCACACGCGTAACTTACGTGGCATTTTATTGTAACTTACGTGACGATTTTGAAATAGTAACAGAAAATCCCCTTTGTGGTTGATCCAGTTATGCGTGTATATTGTTATCAGTCTAACTTTCCAGAAGATTTGTAACACTCGGGACATCTATTTGGGAAAGACCACATTATGGATCCGTCGCCATTACCCTCTGAACGAGTGCTCATTGGAAATACCAGTTTGGTGTGATGTGTAGTATTTTTTGGAACACTTTGACATCGGATATGTTGGACCCGTGAATATTTAATGTACAACTGCATTAGACAAGATAAAACATCAAATAGGAAAGAGTTTTCACGCGCGTAACTGTCGTGGCATTTTATTGTAACTTACGTGTCTGAGATGAAAGGATAACAGAAATTCAACTTTGTGGTTAATCCAGTTATGCGGGTATCTTGATATCAGTCAAACTTTCCAGAAGATATGTAACACTCAGGACATCTACTTGAGAAAGACCACATTAAAGGTCTGTCGCCATTACCCTCTGATAGAATGCCGATTGAAAATACCAGTTTGGTGTGATGTGTGAATATGTTTTTAGAGCACTTTGACATCGGATATGTTGGACCCGTGAATTCTGAATGAATAACTACATTAGACAAGATAAAACATGAAATAGGAACGAGTTTTCACACGCGTAACTTACGTTGCATTTACTGTATCTTACGTGACGGAGATTGAAGGATAGCACAAAATCACCTTTGTGGTTATTTCCAGTGATGTGTGTAACTTGATATTAGTCTAACTTTCGTGAAGATTTGAAAGACTCAGGGAACATATTTGGGGTAAGACCACGTTAAGGATTCGTCGCCATTACCCTCTGAAAGAGTGCCCCTTGAAATTACCATTTTGGTGAATTGAAAAACTGTTATCGAGTACTATGATATGGGATATGTTGATCCCGTGAACACTGAATGCACTATTGCATTATACAAAATAAAATATATAATGGGAACATGATTTCACACGCGTAACTGACGTGGCATATTATTATAACTTATGTGACGGAGATGAAATTTAAACCTATTCTACTTTGTGGTTAATCCCGCCATGTGTGTAACTTGAAATTATTCCAACTTTCGTGAACATTTGAAAGACTCGGGTAATATATTTGGGGTAAGACCACATTAAGGATTCGTCCGCCGTTATCCTGTCAAAGAGTGCCCCTTGAAAATATAAGTTTGGTGTGATGTTTAATTTTTTGTCGAACACTTTGACATCGGATATGTAGGACTCTTGAATACTGAATGTACTACTGCTTTAGACAAGATAAAACGTCAAATGGGAACGAGTTTTCACACGCGTAACTTACGTGGCATTTTATTGTAACTTACGTGACGATTTTGAAATAGTAACAGAAAATCCCCTGTGTGGTTAATCCAGTGATGCGTGTATCTTGATATCAGTCTAACTTTCCAGAAGATTTGTAACACTCAGGACATCTACTTGCGAAAGATCACATTAAAGATTCGTCGCCATTACCCACTGAAAGAGTTCCGATTAAAAATACCAGTTTGTTGTAATGTGTGAACATTTTGTTACAGCACTTTGACATTGTATATGTTGGACCCGTGAATTCTGAATGTACAACTGCATTAGACAACTTAAAACATCAAATAGGAACGAGTTTTCACACGCATAAATTACGTTGCTTTTACTTATCTTACGTGACGGAGATGGAAGGGTAACAGGAAATCCCCCTTCTGGTTAGTCCAGTTATGTGAGTAGCTTAATATCAGTATACCTCTCGTGAAGATGTGTAATACTTGGCGATAGTCCACATTAAGGATCCGTCGCCATTATCCTCTGAAAGAGTGCCGATTAAAAATACCATTTTGGTGTGATGTGTGAATTGTTCTCGAATACTTTGACATGGGAAATGTTGATCCCGTGAACACTGAATATACTACTGCATTATACAAAATAAAACATGAAATGGGAACAAGTTTTCACACGCTTAACTGACGTGGCATATTATTGTAACTAACGTGTCGGAGATGAACGTTTTAACATAATCCACTTTGTGGTTAATCCCGTGATGTGTGTAATTTGATAATAATCTAACATTCGTGAAGATTTGAAAGAGTCAGGGAATATATTTGGGGTAAGACGACATTAAGGATTCGTCCGCCATTACCCTGTGAAAGAGTGCCCCTTGAAAATACCAGTTTGGTTCAATGTTTATTTTCTACTCGAACACTATGACATCGGATATGTAGGACCCGTGAATACTGAATGTACAACTGCTTAAGACAAGATAAAACGTCAAATGGGAACGAGTTTTCACACGCGTAACTTACGTTGCATTTTATTGTAACGTACGTGACGATTTTGAAAGAGTAACAGAAATTCCCCTGTGTGGTTATTCCAGTTATGCGGGTATCTTGATATCTGTCTAACTTTCCAGAAGATTTGTAACACTCAGATTATCTACTTGAGAAAGACCACATTAAAGGTCCGTCGCCATTACCCTCTGATAGAATGCCGATTGAAAATACCAGTTTGGTGTGATGTGTGAATATGTTTTTAGAGCACTTTGACATCGGATATGTTGGACCCGTGAATTCTGAATGAATAACTACATTAGACAAGATAAAACATGAAATAGGAACGAGTTTTCACACGCGTAACTTACGTTGCATTTACTGTATCTTACTTGACGGAGATTGAAGGATAGCACAACATCACCTTTGTGGTTATTTCCAGTGATGTGGTGTAGAATATGTTTTTAGAGCACTTTGACATCGGATATGTTGGACCCGTGAATTCTGAATGAATAACTACATTAGACAAGATAAAACATGAAATAGGAACGAGTTTTCACACGCGTAACTTACGTTGCATTTACTGTATCTTACGTGACGGAGATTGAAGGATAGCACAAAATCACCTTTGTGGTTATTTCCAGTGATGTGTGTAACTTGATATTAGTCTAACTTTCGTGAAGATTTGAAAGACTCAGGGAATATATTTGGGGTAAGACGACATTAAGGATTCGTCCGCCATTACCCTGTGAAAGAGTGCCCCTTGAAAATACCAGTTTGGTTCAATGTTTATTTTCTACTCGAACACTATGACATCGGATATGTAGGACCCGTGAATACTGAATGTACAACTGCTTAAGACAAGATAAAACGTCAAATGGGAACGAGTTTTCACACGCGTAACTTACGTTGCATTTTATTGTAACGTACGTGACGATTTTGAAAGAGTAACAGAAATTCCCCTGTGTGGTTATTCCAGTTATGCGGGTATCTTGATATCTGTCTAACTTTCCAGAAGATTTGTAACACTCAGATTATCTACTTGAGAAAGACCACATTAAAGGTCCGTCGCCATTACCCTCTGATAGAATGCCGATTGAAAATACCAGTTTGGTGTGATGTGTGAATATGTTTTTAGAGCACTTTGACATCGGATATGTTGGACCCGTGAATTCTGAATGAATAACTACATTAGACAAGATAAAACATGAAATAGGAACGAGTTTTCACACGCGTAACTTACGTTGCATTTACTGTATCTTACTTGACGGAGATTGAAGGATAGCACAACATCACCATTGTGGTTATTTCCAGTGATGTGTGTAACTTGATATTAGTCTAACTTTCGTGAAGATTTGAAAGACTCAGGGAACATATTTGGGGTAAGACCACGTTAAGGATTCGTCGCCATTACCCTCTGAAAGAGTGCCCCTTGAAATTACCATTTTGGTGAATTGAAAAACTGTTATCGAGTACTATGATATGGGATATGTTGATCCCGTGAACACTGAATGCACTATTGCATTATACAAAATAAAATATATAATGGGAACATGTTTTCACACGCGTAACTGACGTGGCATATTATTATAACTTATGTGACGGAGATGAAATTTAAACCTATTCTACTTTGTGGTTAATCCCGCCATGTGTGTAACTTGAAATTATTCCAACTTTCGTGAACATTTGAAAGACTCGGGTAATATATTTGGGGTAAGACCACATTAAGGATTCGTCCGCCGTTATCCTGTCAAAGAGTGCCCCTTGAAAATATAAGTTTGGTGTGATGTTTAATTTTTTGTCGAACACATTGACATCGGATATGTAGGACTCTTGAATACTGAATGTACTACTGTTTAGACAAGATAAAACGTCAAATGGGAACGAGTTTTCACACGCGTAACTTACGTGGCATTTTATTGTAACTTACGTGACGATTTTGAAATAGTAACAGAAAATCCCCTTTGTGGTTGATCCAGTTATGCGTGTATATTGTTATCAGTCTAACTTTCCAGAAGATTTGTAACACTCGGGACATCTATTTGGGAAAGACCACATTATGGATCCGTCGCCATTACCCTCTGAACGAGTGCTCATTGGAAATACCAGTTTGGTGTGATGTGTAGTATTTTTGGAACACTTTGACATCGGATATGTTGGACCCGTGAATATTTAATGTACAACTGCATTAGACAAGATAAAACATCAAATAGGAAAGAGTTTTCACGCGCGTAACTGTCGTGGCATTTTATTGTAACTTACGTGTCTGAGATGAAAGGATAACAGAAATTCAACTTTGTGGTTAATCCAGTTATGCGGGTATCTTGATATCAGTCAAACTTTCCAGAAGATATGTAACACTCAGGACATCTACTTGAGAAAGACCACATTAAAGGTCTGTCGCCATTACCCTCTGATAGAATGCCGATTGAAAATACCAGTTTGGTGTGATGTGTGAATATGTTTTTAGAGCACTTTGACATCGGATATGATGGACCCGTGAATTCTGAATGAATAACTACATTAGACAAGAAAAAACATGAAATAGGAACGAGTTTTCACACGCGTAACTTACGTTGCATTTACTGTATCTTACGTGACGGAGATTGAAGGATAGCACAAAATCACCTTTGTGGTTATTTCCAGTGATGTGTGTAACTTGATATTAGTCTAACTTTCGTGAAGATTTGAAAGACTCAGGGAACATATTTGGGGTAAGACCACGTTAAAGATTCGTCGCCATTACCCTCTGAAAGAGTGCCCCTTGAAATTACCATTTTGGTGAATTGAAAAACTGTTATCGAGTACTATGATATGGGATATGTTGATCCCGTGAACACTGAATGCACTATTGCATTATACAAAATAAAATATATAATGGGAACATGTTTTCACACGCGTAACTGACGTGGCATATTATTATAACTTATGTGACGGAGATGAAATTTAAACCTATTCTACTTTGTGGTTAATCCCGCCATGTGTGTAACTTGAAATTATTCCAACTTTCGTGAACATTTGAAAGACTCGGGTAATATATTTGGGGTAAGACCACATTAAGGATTCGTCCGCCGTTATCCTGTCAAAGAGTGCCCCTTGAAAATATAAGTTTGGTGTGATGTTTTACGTGGCATTTTATTGTAACTTACGTGACGATTTTGAAATAGTAACAGAAAATCCCCTTTGTGGTTGATCCAGTTATGCGTGTATATTGTTATCAGTCTAACTTTCCAGAAGATTTGTAACACTCGGGACATCTATTTGGGAAAGACCACATTATGGATCCGTCGCCATTACCCTCTGAACGAGTGCTCATTGGAAATACCAGTTTGGTGTGATGTGTAGTATTTTTTTGGAACACTTTGACATCGGATATGTTGGACCCGTGAATATTTAATGTACAACTGCATTAGACAAGATAAAACATCAAATAGGAAAGAGTTTTCACGCGCGTAACTGTCGTGGCATTTTATTGTAACTTACGTGTCTGAGATGAAAGGATAACAGAAATTCAACTTTGTGGTTAATCCAGTTATGCGGGTATCTTGATATCAGTCAAACTTTCCAGAAGATATGTAACACTCAGGACATCTACTTGAGAAAGACCACATTAAAGGTCTGTCGCCATTACCCTCTGATAGAATGCCGATTGAAAATACCAGTTTGGTGTGATGTGTGAATATGTTTTTAGAGCACTTTGACATCGGATATGTTGGACCCGTGAATTCTGAATGAATAACTACATTAGACAAGATAAAACATGAAATAGGAACGAGTTTTCACACGCGTAACTTACGTTGCATTTACTGTATCTTACTTGACGGAGATTGAAGGATAGCACAAAATCACCTTTGTGGTTATTTCCAGTGATGTGTGTAACTT
The DNA here is from genome assembly GCA_020002185.1 of Paraescarpia echinospica. NCBI lineage: Eukaryota > Metazoa > Annelida > Polychaeta > Sabellida > Siboglinidae > Paraescarpia > Paraescarpia echinospica. Next base: position 186 of record JAHLWY010000687.1, on the reverse strand, counting down.
GATATTAGTCTAACTTTCGTGAAGATTTGAAAGACTCAGGGAACATATTTGGGGTAAGACCACGTTAAGGATTCGTCGCCATTACCCTCTGAAAGAGTGCCCCTTGAAATTACCATTTTGGTGAATTGAAAAACTGTTATCGAGTACTATGATATGGGATATGTTGATCCCGTGAACACTGAATGC
>JAHLWY010000686.1:0-23620 GCA_020002185.1 Paraescarpia echinospica | reverse complement strand
TTCAAAAGGCTTTTGACACGGTAACCATAAGATCATGCAGCTACATAGGTATGGTGCTTCTTGACCTTCAAAAGGCTTTTGACACGGTAACCATAAGATCCTGCAGCTACATGGGTATGGTGCTTCTTGACCTTCAAAAGGCTTTTGACCCGGTAACCCTAAGATCCTGCAGCTACATGGGTATGATGCTTCTCGACCTTCAAAAGGCTTTTGACACGGTAACCCTAAGATCCTGCAGTTACATGGGTATGGTGCTTCTTGACCTTCAAAAGGCTTTTGACACGGTTACCATAAGATCCTGCAGGTACATAGGTATGGTGCTTCTTGACCTTCAAAAGGCTTTTGACACGTTAACCATAAGATCCTGCAGCTACACGGGTATGGTGCTTCTTGACCTTCAAAAGGCTTTTGACACGGTAACCATAAGATCCTGCAGCTTCATGGGTATGGTGCTTCTTGAACTTCAAAAGGCTTTTGACACGGTAACCATAAGATCCTGCAGGTACATAGGTATGGTGCTTCTTGACCTTCAAAAGGCTTTTGACACGGTAACCATAAGATTCTGCAGGCACATAGGTATGGTGCTTCTTGACCTTCAAAAGACTTTTGACACGGTTACCATAAGATCCTGCAGGTACATGGGTATGGAGCTTCTTGACCTTCAAAAGGCTTTTGACACGGTAACCCTAAGATCCTGCAGCTACATGGGTATGGTGTTTCTTGACCTTCAAAAGGCTTTTGACACGGTAACCATAACATCCTGCAGGTACATAGGTATGGTGCTTCTTGACCTTCAAAAGGCTTTTGATACGGTAACCATAAGATCCTGCAGCTACATGGGTATGGTACTTCTTGACCTTCAAAAGGCTTTTGACACGGTAACCATCAGATCCTGCAGGTACATAGGTATGGTGCTTCTTGACCTTCAAAAGGCTTCTGACACGGTAACCATAAGATCCTGCAGGTACATATGTATGGTGCTTCTTGACCTTCAAAAGGCTTTTGACACGGTAACCATAAGATTCTGCAGGTACATAGGTATGGTGCTTCTTGACCTTCAAAAGGCTTTTGACACGGTTACCATAAGATCCTGCAGGTACATAGGTATGGTGCTTCTTGACCTTCAAAAGGCTTTTGACACGGTAACTATAAGATCCTGCAGCTACATGGGTATGGTGCTTCTTGACCTTCAAAAGGCTTTTGACACGGTAACCATAAGATCCTGCAGCTACAAAGGTATGGTGCTTTTTGACCTTCAAAAGGCTTTTAACACGGTAACCATAAGATCCTGCAGCTACATGGGTATGGTGCTTCTTCACCTTCAAAAGGTTTTTGACACGGTAACCATAAGATCCTGCAGCTAATTGGGTATGGTGCTTCTTGACCTTCAAAAGGCTTTTGACACGGTAACCATAAGATCCTGCAGCTACATGGGTATGGTTCTTCTTGACCTTCAAAAGGCTTTTGACACGGTAACCATAATATCCTGCAGCTACATGGGTATGGTGCTTCTTGACCTTCAAAAGGCTTTTGATACGGTAACCCTAAGATCCTACAGCTACATGGGTATGGTGCTACTTGACCTTCAAAAGACTTTTGACACGGTAACCATAAGATCCTGCAGCTACATAGGTATGGTGCTTCTTGAACTTCAAAAGGCTTTCGACACGGTAACCAGAATATCCTGCAGCTACATAGGTATGGTGCTTCTTGACCTTCAAAAGGCTTTTGACACGGTAACCATAAGATCCTGCAGCTACATAGGTATGGTGCTTCTTGACCTTCAAAAGGCTTTTGACACGGTAACCATAAGATCCTGCAGCTACATGGGTATGGTGCTTCTTGACCTTCAAAAGGCTTTTGACACGGTAACCATAAGATCCTGCAGGTACATATGTATGGTGCTTCTTGACCTTCAAAAGGCTTTTGACACGGTAACCATAAGATCCTGCAGGTACATAGGTATGGTGCTTCTTGACCTTCAAAAGGCTTTTGACACGGTAACCATAAGATCTTGCAGCTACATAGGTATGGTGCTTCTTGACCTTCAAAAGGCTTTTGACACGGTAATCATAATATCCTGCAGCTACATAGGTATGGTGCTTCTTGACCTTCAAAAGTCTTTTGACACGGTAACCATAAGATCCTGCAGCTACATAGGTATGGTGCTTCTTGACCTTCAAAAGGCTTTTGACACGGTAATCATAATATCCTGCAGCTACATAGGTATGGTGCTTCTTGACCTTCAAAAGGCTTTTGACACGGTAACCATAAGATCCTGCGGGTACATAGGTATGGTGCTTCTTGACCTTCAAAAGGCTTTTGACACGGTTACCATAAGATCCTGCAGGTACATAGGTATGGTGCTTCTTGACCTTCAAAAGGCTTTTGACACGTTAACCATAAGATCCTGCAGGTACACGGGTATGGTGCTTCTTGACCTTCAAAAGGCTTTTGACACGGTAACCATAAGATCCTGCAGCTACATGGGTATGGTGCTTCTTGACCTTCAAAAGGCTTTTGACACGGTAACCATAAGATCCTGCAGGTACATAGGTATGGTGCTTCTTGACCTTCAAAAGGCTTTTGACACGGTAACCATAAGATTCTGCAGGTACATAGGTATGGTGCTTCTTGACCTTCAAAAGACTTTTGACACGGTTACCATAAGATCCTGCAGGTACATGGGTATGGTGCTTCTTGACCTTCAAAAGGCTTTTGACACGGTAACCATAAGATCCTGCAGCTACATGGGTATGGTGCTTCTTGACCTTCAAAATGCTTTTTACACGGTAACCATAAGATCCTGCAGCTACAAAGGTATGGTGCTTTTTGACCTTCAAAAGGCTTTTAACACGGTAACCATAAGATCCTGCAGCTACATGGGTATGGTGCTTCTTGACCTTCAAAAGGTTTTTGACACGGTAACCATAAGATCCTGCAGCTAATTGGGTATGGTGCTTCTTGACCTTCAAAAGGCTTTTGACACGTTCAGATCTGACATTGATTGACCAGACTTACAGGCATGGTGCTTCTGACCTTCAAAAGCCGCTTTGACACGGTAACCATAAGATCATGCAGCTACAGGTATGGTGTGCTTCTTGACCTTCAAAAGGCTTTTGACACGGTAACCATAAGATCCCGCAGCTACATGGGTATGGTGCTTCGACCTTCAAAAGGCTTTTGACCCGGTAACCCTAAGATCCTGCAGCTACATGGGTATGGCGTTTCTGGTGACCTTCAAAAGGCTTTGACACGGTAACCCTCTATGATCGTGCAGTTACATGGGTATTGTGCTTCTGACCTTCAAAAGGCTTTGACACGGTAACCATAAGATCCTGCAGGTACATGGGTATGGTGCTTCTTGACCTTCAAAAGGCTTTTGATACGGTAACCATAAGATCCTGCAGCTACATGGGTATGGTGCTTCTTGACCTTCAAAAGGCTTTTGACACGGTAACCATAAGATCCTGCAGGTACATATGTATGGTGCTTCTTGACCTTCAAAAGGCTTTTGACACGGTAACCATAAGATCCTGCAGGTACATAGGTATGGTGCTTCTTGACCTTCAAAAGTCTTTTGACACGGTAACCATAAGATCCTGCAGCTACATAGGTATGGTGCTTCTTGACCTTCAAAAGGCTTTTGACACGGTAATCATAATATCCTGCAGCTACATAGGTATGGTGCTTCTTGACCTTCAAAAGTCTTTTGACACGGTAACCCTAAGATCCTGCAGCTACATGGGTATGGTGCTACTTGACCTTCAAAAGGCTTTTGACACGGTAACCATAAGATCCTGCAGCTACATAGGTATGGTGCTTCTTGACCTTCAAAAGGCTTTTGACACGGTAACCATAAGATCATGCAGTTACATAGGTATGGTGCTTCTTGACCTTCAAAAGGCTTTTGACACGGTAACCATAAGATCCTGCAGCTACATGGGTATGGTGCTTCTTGACCTTCAAAAGGCTTTTGACACGGTAACCCTAAGATCCTGCAGTTACATGGGTATGGTGCTTCTTGACCTTCAAAAGGCTTTTGACACGGTAACCATAAGATCCTGCAGGTACGTAGGTATGGTGCTTCTTGAACTTCAAAAGGCTTTTGATACGGTAACCATAAGATCCTGCAGCTACATGGGTATGGTGCTTCTTGACCTTCAAAAGGCTTTTGACACAGTAACCATAAGATCCTGCAGGTACATAGGTATGGTGCTTCTTGACCTTCAAAAGGCTTTTGACACGGTAACCATAAGATCCTGCAGCTACATGGGTATGGTGCTTCTTGACCTTCAAAAGGCTTTTGACACGGTAACCATAAGATCCTGCAGGTACATAGGTATGGTGCTTCTTGACCTTCAAAAGGCTTTTGACACGGTAACCATAAGATCCTGCAGGTACATAGGTATGGTGTTGCTTGACCTTCAAAAGACTTTTGACTCGGTAACCATAATATCCTGCAGCTACATAGGTATGGTGCTTCTTGACCTTCAAAAGGCTTTTGACACGGTAACCATAATATCCTGCAGCTACATAGGTATGGTGCTTCTAGACCTTCAAAAGGCTTTTGACACGGTAACCATAAGATCCTGCAGCTACATAGGTATGGTGCTTCTTGACCTACAAAAGGCTTTTGACACGGTAACCATCAGATCCTGCAGCTACATGGGTATGGTGCTTCTTGACCTACAAAAGGCTTTTGACACGGTAACCATAAGATTCTGCAGGTACATAGGTATGGTGCTTCTTGACCTTCAAAAGACTTTTGACACGGTTACCATAAGATCCTGCAGGTACATGGGTATGGTGCTTCTTGACCTTCAAAATGCTTTTTACACGGTAACCATAAGATCCTGCAGCTACAAAGGTATGGTGCTTTTTGACCTTCAAAAGGCTTTTAACACGGTAACCATAAGATCCTGCAGCTACATGTGTATGGTGCTTCTTCACCTTCAAAAGGTTTTTGACACGGTAACCATAAGATCCTGCAGCTAATTGGGTATGGTGCTTCTTGACCTTCAAAAGGCTTTTGACACGGTAACCATAAGATCCTGCAGCTACATGGGTATGGTTCTTCTTGACCTTCAAAAGGCTTTTGACACGGTAACCATAAGATCCTGCAGCTACATGGGTATGGTGCTTCTTGACCTTCAAAAGGCTTTTGATACGGTAACCCTAAGATCCTACAGCTACATGGGTATGGTGCTACTTGATCTTCAAAAGGCTTTTGACACGGTAACCATAAGATCCTGCAGCTACATAGGTATGGTGCTTCTTGACCTTCAAAAGGCTTTTGACACGGTAACCATAAGATCATGCAGCTACATAGGTATGGTGCTTCTTGACCTTCAAAAGGCTTTTGACACGGTAACCATAAGATCCTGCAGCTACATGGGTATCGTGCTTCTTGACCTTCAAAAGGCTTTTGACCCGGTAACCCTAAGATCCTGCAGCTACATGGGTATGGTGCTTCTAGACCTTCAAAAGGCTTTTGACACGGTAACCCTAAGATCCTGCAGTTACATGGGTATTGTGCTTCTTGACCTTCAAAAGGCTTTTGACACGGTAACCATAAGATCCTGCAGGTACATAGGTATGGTGCTTCTTGACCTTCAAAAGGCTTTTAACACGGTAACCATAAGATCCTGCAGCTACATGTGTATGGTGCTTCTTCACCTTCAAAAGGTTTTTGACACGGTAACCATAAGATCCTGCAGCTAATTGGGTATGGTGCTTCTTGACCTTCAAAAGGCTTTTGACACGGTAACCATAAGATCCTGCAGCTACATGGGTATGGTGCTTCTTGACCTTCAAAAGGCTTTTGATACGGTAACCCTAAGATCCTACAGCTACATGGGTATGGTGCTACTTGATCTTCAAAAGGCTTTTGACACGGTAACCATAAGATCCTGCAGCTACATAGGTATGGTGCTTCTTGACCTTCAAAAGGCTTTTGACACGGTAACCATAAGATCCTGCAGCTACATGGGTATGGTGCTTCTTGACCTTCAAAAGGCTTTTGACACGGTAACCATAAGATCCTGCAGCTACATAGGTATGGTGCTTCTTGACCTTCAAAAGGCTTTTGACACGGTAACCATAATATCCTGCAGCTACATAGGTATGGTGCTTCTAGACCTTCAAAAGGCTTTTGACACGGTAACCATAAGATCCTGCAGCTACATGGGTATGGTGCTTCTTGACCTTCGAAAAGATTTTGACACGGTAACCATAAGATCCTGCAGCTACATGGGTATGGTGCTTCTTGGCCTTCAAAAGGCTTTTGACACGGTAACCATAAGATCCTGCAGGTACATAGGTATGGTGCTTCTTGACCTTCAAAAGGCTTCTGACACGGTAACCATAAGATCCTGCAGGTACATAGGTATGGTGCTTCTTGACCTTCAAAAGGCTTTTGACACGGTAACCATAATATCCTGCAGCTACATAGGTATGGTGCTTCTTGACCTTCAAAAGGCTTTTGACACGTTAACCATAAGATCCTGCAGCTACACGGGTATGATGCTTCTTGACCTTCAAATGGCTTTTGACACGGTAACCATAAGATCCTGCAGCTTCATGGGTATGGTGCTTCTTGACCTTCAAAAGGCTTTTGACACGGTAACCATAAGATCCTGCAGGTACATAGGTATGGTGCTTCTTGACCTTCAAAAGGCTTTTGACACGGTAACCATAACATTCTGCAGGTACATAGGTATGGTGCTTCTTGACCTTCAAAAGACTTTTGACACGGTTACCATAAGATCCTGCAGGTACATGGGTATGGTGCTTCTTGACCTTCAAAAGGCTTTTGACACGGTAACCATAAGATCCTGCAGCTACATGGGTATGGTGCTTCTTGACCTTCAAAATTCTTTTTACACGGTAACCATAAGATCCTGCAGCTACAAAGGTATGGTGCTTTTTGACCTTCAAAAGGCTTTTAACACGGTAACCATAAGATCCTGCAGATACATGGGTATGGTGCTTCTTCACTTTCAAAAGGTTTTTGACACGGTAACCATAAGATCCTGCAGCTAATTGGGTATGGTGCTTCTTGACCTTCAAAAGGCTTTTGACACGGTAACCATAAGATCCTGCAGCTACATGGGTATGGTTCTTCTTGACCTTCAAAAGGCTTTTGACACGGTAACCATAAGATCCTGCAGCTACATGGGTATGGTGCTTCTTGACCTTCAAAAGGCTTTTGATACGGTAACCCTAAGATCCTACAGCTACATGGGTATGGTGCTACTTGACCTTCAAAAGGCTTTTGACACGGTAACCATAAGATCCTGCAGCTACATAGGTATGGTGCTTCTTGAACTTCAAAAGGCTTTTGACACGGTAACCATAAGATCCTGCAGGTACATAGGTATGGTGCTTCTTGACCTTCAAAAGGCTTTTGACACGGTAACCATAAGATCCTGCAGCTACATGGGTATGGTGCTTCTTGACCTTCAAAAGGCTTTTGACCCGGTAACCCTAAGATCCTGCAGCTACATGGGTATGGTGCTTCTCGACCTTCAAAAGGCTTTTGACACGGTAACCCTAAGATCCTGCAGTTACATGGGTATGGTGCTTCTTGACCTTCAAAAGGCTTTTGACACGGTTACCATAAGATCCTGCAGGTACATAGGTATGGTGCTTCTTGACCTTCAAAAGGCTTTTGACACGTTAACCATAAGATCCTGCAGCTACACGGGTATGGTGCTTCTTGACCTTCAAAAGGCTTTTGACACGGTAACCATAAGATCCTGCAGCTTCATGGGTATGGTGCTTCTTGAACTTCAAAAGGCTTTTGACACGGTAACCATAAGATCCTGCAGGTACATAGGTATGGTGCTTCTTGACCTTCAAAAGGCTTTTGACACGGTAACCATAAGATTCTGCAGGTACATAGGTATGGTGCTTCTTGACCTTCAAAAGACTTTTGACACGGTTACCATAAGATCCTGCAGGTACATGGGTATGGAGCTTCTTGACCTTCAAAAGGCTTTTGACACGGTAACCCTAAGATCCTGCAGCTACATGGGTATGGTGCTTCTTGACCTTCAAAAGGCTTTTGACACGGTAACCATAACATCCTGCAGGTACATAGGTATGGTGCTTCTTGACCTTCAAAAGGCTTTTGATACGGTAACCATAAGATCCTGCAGCTACATGGGTATGGTGCTTCTTGACCTTCAAAAGGCTTTTGACACGGTAACCATAAGATCCTGCTGGTACATAGGTATGGTGCTTCTTGACCTTCAAAAGGCTTTTGACACGTTTACCATAAGATCCTGCAGGTACATAGGTATGGTGCTTCTTGACCTTCAAAAGGCTTTTGACACGTTAACCATAAGATCCTGCAGCTACACGGGTATGGTGCTTCTTGACCTTCAAAAGGCTTTTGACACGGTAACCCTAAGATCCTGCAGCTACATGGGTATGGTGCTTCTCGACCTTCAAAAGGCTTTTGACACGGTAACCCTAAGATCCTGCAGTTACATGGGTATTGTGCTTCTTGACCTTCAAAAGGCTTTTGACACGGTAACCATAAGATCCTGCAGGTACATAGGTATGGTGCTTCTTGACCTTCAAAAGGCTTTTGACACGGTTACCATAAGATCCTGCAGGTACATAGGTATGGTGCTTCTTGACCTTCAAAAGGCTTTTGACACGTTAACCATAAGATCCTGCAGCTACACGGGTATGGTGCTTCTTGACCTTCAAAAGGCTTTTGACACGGTAACCATAAGATCCTGCAGCTACATGGGTATGGTGCTTCTTGACCTTCAAAAGGCTTTTGACACGGTAACCATAAGATCCTGCAGGTACATAGGTATGGTGCTTCTTGACCTTCAAAAGGCTTTTGACACGGTAACCATAATATTCTGCAGGTACATAGGTATGGTGCTTCTTGACCTTCAAAAGACTTTTGACACGGTTACCATAAGATCCTGCAGGTACATGGGTATGGTGCTTCTTGACCTTCAAAAGGCTTTTGACACGGTAACCATAAGATCCTGCAGCTACATGGGTATGGTGCTTCTTGACCTTCAAAATGCTTTTTACACGGTAACCATAAGATCCTGCAGCTACAAAGGTATGGTGCTTTTTGACCTTCAAAAGGCTTTTAACACGGTAATCATAAGATCCTGCAGCTACATGGGTATGGTGCTTCTTCACCTTCAAAAGGTTTTTGACACGGTAACCATAAGATCCTGCAGCTAATTGGGTATGGTGCTTCTTGACCTTCAAAAGGCTTTTGACACGGTAACCATAAGATCCTGCAGCTACATGGGTATGGTGCTTCTTGACCTTCAAAAGGCTTTTGACACGGTAACCGTAAGATCCTGCAGCTACATGGGTATGGTGCTTCTTGACCTTCAAAAGGCTTTTGACACGGTAACCATAAGATTCTGCAGGTACATAGGTATGGTGCTTCTTGACCTTCAAAAGACTTTTGACACGGTTACCATAAGATCCTGCAGGTACATGGGTATGGAGCTTCTTGACCTTCAAAAGGCTTTTGACACGGTAACCCTAAGATCCTGCAGCTACATGGGTATGGTGCTTCTTGACCTTCAAAAGGCTTTTGACACGGTAACCATAAGATCCTGCTGGTACATAGGTATGGTGCTTCTTGACCTTCAAAAGGCTTTTGACACGGTTACCATAAGATCCTGCAGGTACATAGGTATGGTGCTTCTTGACCTTCAAAAGGCTTTTGACACGTTAACCATAAGATCCTGCAGCTACACGGGTATGGTGCTTCTTGACCTTCAAAAGGCTTTTGACACGGTAACCATAAGATCCTGCAGCTTCATGGGTATGGTGCTTCTTGAACTTCAAAAGGCTTTTGACACGGTAACCATAAGATCCTGCAGGTACATAGGTATGGTGCTTCTTGACCTTCAAAAGGCTTTTGACACGGTAACCATAAGATTCTGCAGGTACATAGGTATGGTGCTTCTTGACCTTCAAAAGACTTTTGACACGGTTACCATAATATCCTGCAGGTACATGGGTATGGAGCTTCTTGACCTTCAAAAGGCTTTTGACACGGTAACCCTAAGATCCTGCAGCTACATGGGTATGGTGCTTCTTGACCTTCAAAAGGCTTTTGACACGGTAACCATAACATCCTGCAGGTACATAGGTATGGTGCTTCTTGACCTTCAAAAGGCTTTTGATACGGTAACCATAAGATCCTGCAGCTACATGGGTATGGTGCTTCTTGACCTTCAAAAGGCTTTTGACACGGTAACCATAAGATCCTGCAGGTACATAGGTATGGTGCTTCTTGACCTTCAAAAGGCTTCTGACACGGTAACCATAAGATCCTGCAGGTACATATGTATGGTGCTTCTTGACCTTCAAAAGGCTTTTGACACGGTAACCATAAGATCCTGCAGGTACATAGGTATGGTGCTTCTTGACCTTCAAAAGGCTTTTGACACGGTAACCATAAGATCCTGCAGGTACATAGGTATGGTGCTTCTTGACCTTCAAAAGTCTTTTGACACGGTAACCATAAGATCCTGCAGCTACATAGGTATGGTGCTTCTTGACCTTCAAAAGGCTTTTGACACGGTAATCATAATATCCTGCAGCTACATAGGTATGGTGCTTCTTGACCTTCAAAAGGCTTTTGACACGGTAACCATAAGATCCTGCAGGTACATAGGTATGGTGCTTCTTGACCTTCAAAAGGCTTTTGACACGGTTACCATAAGATCCTGCAGGTACATAGGTATGGTGCTTCTTGACCTTCAAAAGGCTTTTGACACGTTAACCATAAGATCCTGCAGCTACACGGGTATGATGCTTCTTGACCTTCAAAAGGCTTTTGACACGGTAACCATAAGATCCTGCAGCTTCATGGGTATGGTGCTTCTTGACCTTCAAAAGGCTTTTGACACGGTAACCATAAGATCCTGCAGGTACATAGGTATGGTGCTTCTTGACCTTCAAAAGGCTTTTGACACGGTAACCATAAGATCCTGCAGGTACATAGGTATGGTGTTCTTGACCTTCAAAAGGCTTTTGACACGGTAACCATAAGATCCTGCAGGTACATGGGTATGGTGCTTCTTGACCTTCAAAAGGCTTTTGACACGGTAACCATAAGATCCTGCAGCTACATGGGTATGGTGCTTCTTGACCTTCAAAATTCTTTTTACACGGTAACCATAAGATCCTGCAGCTACAAAGGTATGGTGCTTTTTGACCTTCAAAAGGCTTTTAACACGGTAACCATAAGATCCTGCAGGTACATAGGTATGATGCTTCTTGACCTTCAAAAGTCTTTTGACACGGTAACCATAAGATCCTGCAGCTACATAGGTATGGTGCTTCTTGACCTTCAAAAGGCTTTTGATACGGTAACCATAAGATCCTGCTGCTACATGGGTATGGTACTTCTTGACCTTCAAAAGGCTTTTGACACGGTAACCATCAGATCCTGCAGGTACATAGGTATGGTGCTTCTTGACCTTCAAAAGGCTTCTGACACGGTAACCATAAGATCCTGCAGGTACATATGTATGGTGCTTCTTGACCTTCAAAAGGCTTTTGACACGGTAACCATAAGATCCTGCAGGTACATAGGTATGGTGCTTATTGACCTTCAAAAGGCTTTTGACACGGTAACCATAAGATCCTGCAGGTACATAGGTATGATGCTTCTTGACCTTCAAAAGTCTTTTGACACGGTAACCATAAGATCCTGCAGCTACATAGGTATGGTGCTTCTTGACCTTCAAAAGGCTTTTGACACGGTAATCATAATATCCTGCAGCTACATAGGTATGGTGCTTCTTGACCTTCAAAAGGCATTTGACACGGTAACCATAAGATCCTGCGGGTACATAGGTATGATGCTTCTTGACCTTCAAATGGCTTTTGACACGGTAACCATAAGATCCTGCAGCTTCATGGGTATGGTGCTTCTTGACCTTCAAAAGGCTTTTGACACGGTAACCATAAGATCCTGCAGGTACATGGGTATGTTGCTTCTTGACCTTCAAAGGCTTTTGACATTAACCATAACATTCTGCTGCAGGTACATAGGTATGGTGCTTCTTGACCTTCAAAGACTTTTGACACGGTCTCAGTCCTGATTTCAGTTGGATCTGGAAGTCAGATCTGGTGCTTTTTGACGACCTTCAAAAGGCTTTTAACACGGTAACCATAAGATCCTGCAGATACATGGGTATGGTGCTTCTTCACTTTCAAAAGGTTTTTGACACGGTAACCATAAGATCCTGCAGCTAATTGGGTATGGTGCTTCTTGACCTTCAAAAGGCTTTTGACACGGTAACCATAAGATCCTGCAGCTACATGGGTATGGTGCTTCTTGACCTTCAAAAGGCTTTTGACACGGTAACCATAAGATCCTGCAGCTACATAGGTATGGTGCTTCTTGACCTACAAAAGGCTTTTGACACGGTAACCATCAGATCCTGCAGCTACATGGGTATGGTGCTTCTTGACCTACAAAAGGCTTTTGACACGGTAACCATAAGATCCTGCAGCTACATGGGTATGGTGCTTCTTGACCTTCAAAAGGCACGGCACGGTAACCGCGCCAAAGATCAGCCCAGCTACGCCAGGTATGGTGCTTCACCGATATCAAAGACTTTTGGCGAAGTAACCAGATCCATACCTTCCCCTTAGGTATGGGTGCTTCTTGACCTTCAAAAGGCTTTTGACACGGTAACCCTAAGATCCTGCAGCTACATGGGTATGGTGCTTCTCGACCTTCAAAAGGCTTTTGACACGGTAACCCTAAGATCCTGCAGTTACATGGGTATGGTGCTTCTTGACCTTCAAAAGGCTTTTGACACGGTAACCATAAGATCCTGCAGGTACATAGGTGTGGTGCTTCTTGACCTTCAAAAGGCTTTTGACACGGTAACCATAAGATCCTGCAGGTACATAGGTATGGTGCTTCTTGACCTTCAAAAGGCTTTTGACACGGTAACCATAAGATCCTGCAGGTACATAGGTATGGTGCTTCTTGACCTTCAAAAGCCTTTTGACACGGTAACCATAAGATCCTGCAGCTACATAGGTATGGTGCTTCTTGACCTTCAAAAGGTTTTGACACGGTAACCATAAGATCATGCAGCTACATAGGTATGGTGCTTCTTGACCTTCAAAAGACTTTTGACACGGTTACCATAAGTTCCTGCAGGTACATGGGTATGGTGCTTCTTGACCTTCAAAAGGCTTTTGACACGGTAACCATAAGATCCTGCAGCTACATGGGTATGGTGCTTCTTGACCTTCAAAAGGCTTTTGACACGGTAACCATAAGATCCTGCAGGTACATAGGTATGGTGCTTCTTGACCTTCAAAAGGCTTTTGACACGGTAACCATAAGATCCTGCAGGTACATAGGTATGGTGCTTCTTGACCTTCAAAAGGCTTTTGACACGGTAACAAAGATCCTGCAGGTACATAGGTATGGTGCTTCTTGACCTTCAAAGGCTTTTGACGTTTACCATATGAAGATCCTTAACGGGTACATGGGTATGGTGCTTCTTGACCTTCAAAGGCTTTTGACACGTTAACCATGTAAGATCCTGCGGCTACACGGGTAGCATAGTTAGCTATTGACCTTCAAAAGGCTTTTGACACGGTAACCCTAAGATCCTGCAGCTACATGGGTATGGTGCTTCTCGACCTTCAAAAGGCTTTTGACACGGCCAACTCCCCTAAGATCCTGCGGTTACATGGGTATTGTTAGCTAGCGACCTTCAAAGGCGGCACGGTTACCATAAGATCCTGCAGGTACATAGGTATGGTGTTTCTTGACCTTCAAAAGGCTTTTGACACGGTAACCATAAGATCCTGCAGCTACATGGGTATGGTGCTTCTTGACCTTCAAAAGGCTTTTGACACGATAACCATAAGATCCTGCAGCTACATGGGTATGGTGCTTCTTGACCTTCAAAAGGCTTTTGACACGGTAACCATAAGATCCTGCAGCTACATGGGTATGGTGCTTCTTGACCTTCAAAAGGCTTCTGACACGGTAACTCATAAGATCCTGCAGGTACGCCATTATGGTGCTGCTTGACCAGCTAAAAGGCTTTTGACACGGTAACCATAAGATTCTGCGGGTACATAGGTATGGTGCTTCTTGACCTTCAAAGACTTTGCGAGCACGGTTACCATAAGATCCTGCGGGTACATGGGTATGAGTGCTTCTTGACCTTCAAAAGGCTTCTGACACGGTAACCATAATATTTTGCAGCTACATAGGTATGGTCCTTCTTGACCTTCAAAAGTCTTTTGACACGGTAACCATAAGATCCTGCAGCTACATAGGTATGGTGCTTCTTGACCTTCAAAAGGCTTTTGACACGGTAACCATAAGATCCTGCAGCTACATGGGTATGGTGCTTCTTCACCTTCAAAAGGTTTTTGACACGGTAACCATAAGATCCTGCAGCTAATTGGGTATGGTGCTTCTTGACCTTCAAAAGGCTTTTGACACGGTAACCATAAGATCCTGCAGCTACATGGGTATGGTTCTTCTTGAACTTCAAAAGGCTTTTGACACGGTAACCATAAGATCCTACAGCTACATGGGTATGGTGCTTCTTGACCTTCAAAAGGCTTTTGATACGGTAACCCTAAGATCCTACAGCTACATGGGTATGGTGCTACTTGACCTTCAAAAGGCTTTTGACACGGTAACCATAAGATCCTGCAGCTACATAGGTATGGTGCTTATTGACCTTCAAAAGGCTTTTGACACGGTAACCATAAGATCATGCAGCTACATAGGTATGGTGCTTCTTGACCTTCAAAAGGCTTTTGACACGGTAACCATAAGATCCTGCAGCTACATGGGTATCGTGCTTCTTGACCTTCAAAAGGCTTTTGAACCGGTAACCCTAAGATCCTGCAGCTACATGGGTATGGTGCTTCTAGACCTTCAAAAGGCTTTTGACACGGTAACCCTAAGATCCTGCAGTTACATGGGTATTGTGCTTCTTGACCTTCAAAAGGCTTTTGACACGGTAACCATAAGATCCTGCAGGTACATAGGTATGGTGCTTCTTGACCTTCAAAAGGCTTTTGATACGGTAACCATAAGATCCTGCAGCTACATGGGTATGGTGCTTCTTGACCTTCAAAAGGCTTTTGACACGGTAACCATAAGATCCTGCAGGTACATATGTATGGTGCTTCTTGACCTTCAAAAGGCTTTTGACACGGTAACCATAAGATCCTGCAGGTACATAGGTATGGTGCTTCTTGACCTTCAAAAGTCTTTTGACACGGTAACCATAAGATCCTGCAGCTACATAGGTATGGTGCTTCTTGACCTTCAAAAGGCTTTTGACACGGTAATCATAATATCCTGCAGCTACATAGGTATGGTGCTTCTTGACCTTCAAAAGGCTTTTGACACGGTAACCATAAGATCATGCAGCTACATAGGTATGGTGCTTCTTAACCTTCAAAAGGCTTTTGACACGGTAACCATAAGATCCTGCAGCTACATGGGTGTGGTACTTCTTGACCTTCAAAAGGCTTTTGACACGGTAACCCTAAGATCCTGCAGTTACATGGGTATGGTGCTTCTTGACCTTCAAAAGGCTTTTGACACGGTAACCATAAGATCCTGCAGGTACGTAGGTATGGTGCTTCTTGACCTTCAAAAGGCTTTTGATACGGTAACCATAAGATCCTGCAGCTACATGGGTATGGTGCTTCTTGACCTTCAAAAGGCTTTTGACACAGTAACCATAAGATCCTGCAGGTACATAGGTATGGTGCTTCTTGACCTTCAAAAGGATTCTGACACGGTAACCATAAGATCCTGCAGGTACATAGGTATGGTGCTTCTTGACCTTCAAAAGGCTTTTGACACGGTAACCATAAGATCCTGCAGGTACATAGGTATGGTGCTTCTTGACCTTCAAAAGGCTTTTGACACGGTAACCATAAGATCCTGCAGGTACATAGGTATGGTGTTGCTTGACCTTCAAAAGACTTTTGACTCGGTAACCATAATATCCTGCAGCTACATAGGTATGGTGCTTCTTGACCTTCAAAAGGCTTTTGACACGGTAACCATAATATCCTGCAGCTACATAGGTATGGTGCTTCTAGACCTTCAAAAGGCTTTTGACACGGTAACCATAAGATCCTGCAGCTACATAGGTATGGTGCTTCTTGACCTACAAAAGGCTTTGGCGAAACCGCCTAAGATCCTGCGGAATTTTATATGTGTGGTGCTTCTTGACCTTCAAAGGCTTTTGACACGGTAACCATGAGATCCTGCGGGTACATAGGGTATGGTGCTTCTTGACTAAAGAATCTTTTTGACTTTTGGTAACCATAAGATCCTGCAGCTACATGGGTATGGTAGCTTCTTGACTGTAAAGGCTTTTGGCCGTAAATCTATCTCTTTCCTTCCCACAAATTATAGTACTTTAACCTGACCTTCAAAAGGCTTTTGACACGGTAACCATAAGATCCTGCAGCTACATAGGTATGGTGCTTCTTAACCTTCAAAAGGCTTTTGACACGGTAACCATAAGATCCTGCAGCTACATGGGTGTGGTGCTTCTTGACCTTGAAAAGGCTTTTGACACGGTAACCCTAAGATCCTGCAGTTACATGGGTATGGTGCTTCTTGACCTTCAAAAGGCTTTTGACACGGTAACCATAAGATCCTGCAGGTACGTAGGTATGGTGCTTCTTGACCTTCAAAAGGCTTTTGATACGGTAACCATAAGATCCTGCAGCTACATGGGTATGGTGCTTCTTGACCTTCAAAAGGCTTTTGACACAGTAACCATAAGATCCTGCAGGTACATAGGTATGGTGCTTCTTGACCTTCAAAAGGATTCTGACACGGTAACCATAAGATCCTGCAGGTACATATGTATGGTGCTTCTTGACCTTCAAAAGGCTTTTGACACGGTAACCATAAGATCCTGCAGGTACATAGGTATGGTGCTTCTTGACCTTCAAAAGGCTTTTGACACGGTAACCATAAGATCCTGCAGGTACATAGGTATGGTGTTGCTTGACCTTCAAAAGACTTTTGACTCGGTAACCATAATATCCTGCAGCTACATAGGTATGGTGCTTCTTGACCTTCAAAAGGCTTTTGACACGGTAACCATAATATCCTGCAGCTACATAGGTATGGTGCTTCTAGACCTTCAAAAGGCTTTTGACACGGTAACCATAAGATCCTGCAGCTACATAGGTATGGTGCTTCTTGACCTTCAAAAGGCTTTTGACACGGTAACCATAAGATCCTGCAGGTACATATGTATGGTGCTTCTTGACCTTCAAAAGGCTTTTGACACGGTAACCATAAGATCCTGCAGGTACATAGGTATGGTGCTTCTTGACCTTCAAAAGTCTTTTGACACGGTAACCATAAGATCCTGCAGCTACATAGGTATGGTGCTTCTTGACCTTCAAAAGGCTTTTGACACGGTAATCATAATATCCTGCAGCTACATAGGTATGGTGCTTCTTGACCTTCAAAAGGCTTTTGACACGGTAACCATAAGATCATGCAGCTACATAGGTATGGTGCTTCTTAACCTTCAAAAGGCTTTTGACACGGTAACCATAAGATCCTGCAGCTACATGGGTGTGGTGCTTCTTGACCTTCAAAAGGCTTTTGACACGGTAACCCTAAGATCCTGCAGTTACATGGGTATGGTGCTTCTTGACCTTCAAAAGGCTTTTGACACGGTAACCATAAGATCCTGCAGGTACGTAGGTATGGTGCTTCTTGACCTTCAAAAGGCTTTTGATACGGTAACCATAAGATCCTGCAGCTACATGGGTATGGTGCTTCTTGACCTTCAAAAGGCTTTTGACACAGTAACCATAAGATCCTGCAGGTACATAGGTATGGTGCTTCTTGACCTTCAAAAGGCTTCTGACACGGTAACCATAAGATCCTGCAGGTACATATGTATGGTGCTTCTTTACCTTCAAAAGGCTTTTGACACGGTAACCATAAGATCCTGCAGGTACATAGGTATGGTGCTTCTTGACCTTCAAAAGGCTTTTGACACGGTAACCATAAGATCATGCAGCTACATAGGTATGGTGCTTTTTGACCTTCAAAAGGCTTTTAACACGGTAATCATAAGATCCTGCAGCTACATGGGTATGGTGCTTCTTCACCTTCAAAAGGTTTTTGACACGGTAACCATAAGATCCTGCAGCTAATTGGGTATGGTGCTTCTTGACCTTCAAAAGGCTTTTGCCACGGTAACCATAAGATCCTGCAGCTACATGGGTATGGTTCTTCTTGACCTTCAAAAGGCTTTTGACACGGTAACCATAAGATCCTGCAGCTACATGGGTATGGTGCTTCTTGACCTTCAAAAGGCTTTTGATACGGTAACCCTAAGATCCTACAGCTACATGGGTATGGTGCTACTTGACCTTCAAAAGGCTTTTGACACGGTAATCATAAGATCCTGCAGCTACATAGGTATGGTGCTTCTTGACCTTCAAAAGGCTTTTGACACGGTAACCATAAGATCATGCAGCTACATAGGTATGGTGCTTCTTGACCTTCAAAAGGCTTTTGACACGGTAACCATAAGATCCTGCAGCTACATGGGTATCGTGCTTCTTGACCTTCAAAAGGCTTTTGAACCGGTAACCCTAAGATCCTGCAGCTACATGGGTATGGTGCTTCTAGACCTTCAAAAGGCTTTTGACACGGTAACCCTAAGATCCTGCAGTTACATGGGTATGGTGCTTCTTGACCTTCAAAAGGCTTTTGACACGGTAACCATAAGATCCTGCAGCTACATAGGTATGGTGCTTCTTGACCTTCAAAAGGCTTTTGATACGGTAACCATAAGATCCTGCAGCTACATGGGTATGGTGCTTCTTGACCTTCAAAAGGCTTTTGACACGGTAACCATAAGATCCTGCAGGTACATAGGTATGGTGCTTCTTGACCTTCAAAAGGCTTTTGACACGGTTACCATAAGATCCTGCAGGTACATGGGTATGGTGCTTCTAGACCTTCAAAAGGCTTTTGACACGGTAACAATAAGATCCTGCAGTTACATGGGTATGGTGCTTCTTGACCTTCAAAAGGCTTTTGACACGGTAACCATAAGATCCTGCAGCTACAAAGGTATGGTGCTTTTTGACCTTCAAAAGGCTTTTAACACGGTAACCATAAGATCCTGCAGCTACATGGGTATGGTGCTTCTTCACCTTCAAAAGATTTTTGACACGGTAACCATAAGATCCTGCAGCTAATTGGGTATGGTGCTTCTTGACCTTCAAAAGGCTTTTGACACGGTAACCATAAGATCCTGCAGCTACATGGGTATGGTTCTTCTTGACCTTCAAAAGGCTTTTGACACGGTAACCATAAGATCCTGCAGCTACATGGGTATGGTGCTTCTTGACCTTCAAAAGGCTTTTGATACGGTAACCCTAAGATCCTACAGCTACATGGGTATGGTGCTACTTGATCTTCAAAAGGCTTTTGACACGGTAACCATAAGATCCTGCAGCTACATAGGTATGGTGCTTCTTGACCTTCAAAAGGCTTTTGACACGGTAACCATAAGATCCTGCAGCTACATGGGTATGGTGCTTCTTGACCTTCAAAAGGCTTTTGACACGGTAACCATAAGATCCTGCAGCTACATAGGTATGGTGCTTCTTGACCTTCAAAAGGCTTTTGACACGGTAACCATAATATCCTGCAGCTACATAGGTATGGTGCTTCTAGACCTTCAAAAGGCTTTTGACACGGTAACCATAAGATCCTGCAGCTACATGGGTATGGTGCTTCTTGACCTTCGAAAAGATTTTGACACGGTAACCATAAGATCCTGCAGCTACATGGGTATGGTGCTTCTTGGCCTTCAAAAGGCTTTTGACACGGTAACCATAAGATCCTGCAGGTACATAGGTATGGTGCTTCTTGACCTTCAAAAGGCTTCTGACACGGTAACCATAAGATCCTGCAGGTACATAGGTATGGTGCTTCTTGACCTTCAAAAGGCTTTTGACACGGTAACCATAATATCCTGCAGCTACATAGGTATGGTGCTTCTTGACCTTCAAAAGGCTTTTGACACGTTAACCATAAGATCCTGCAGCTACACGGGTATGATGCTTCTTGACCTTCAAATGGCTTTTGACACGGTAACCATAAGATCCTGCAGCTTCATGGGTATGGTGCTTCTTGACCTTCAAAAGGCTTTTGACACGGTAACCATAAGATCCTGCAGGTACATAGGTATGGTGCTTCTTGACCTTCAAAAGGCTTTTGACACGGTAACCATAACATTCTGCAGGTACATAGGTATGGTGCTTCTTGACCTTCAAAAGACTTTTGACACGGTTACCATAAGATCCTGCAGGTACATGGGTATGGTGCTTCTTGACCTTCAAAAGGCTTTTGACACGGTAACCATAAGATCCTGCAGCTACATGGGTATGGTGCTTCTTGACCTTCAAAATTCTTTTTACACGGTAACCATAAGATCCTGCAGCTACAAAGGTATGGTGCTTTTTGACCTTCAAAAGGCTTTTAACACGGTAACCATAAGATCCTGCAGATACATGGGTATGGTGCTTCTTCACTTTCAAAAGGTTTTTGACACGGTAACCATAAGATCCTGCAGCTAATTGGGTATGGTGCTTCTTGACCTTCAAAAGGCTTTTGACACGGTAACCATAAGATCCTGCAGCTACATGGGTATGGTTCTTCTTGACCTTCAAAAGGCTTTTGACACGGTAACCATAATATCCTGCAGCTACATGGGTATGGTGCTTCTTGACCTTCAAAAGGCTTTTGATACGGTAACCCTAAGATCCTACAGCTACATGGGTATGGTGCTACTTGACCTTCAAAAGGCTTTTGACACGGTAACCATAAGATCCTGCAGCTACATAGGTATGATGCTTCTTGACCTTCAAAAGGCTTTTGACACGGTAACCATAAGATCCTGCAGCTACATGGGTATGGTGCTTCTTGACCTACAAAAGGCTTTTGACACGGTAACCATAAGATCCTGCAGCTACATGGGTATGGTGCTTCTTGACCTTCAAAAGGCTTTTGACACGGTAACCCTAAGATCCTGCAGCTACATGGGTATGTTGCTTCTCGACCTTCAAAAGGCTTTTGACACGGTAACCCTAAGATCCTGCAGTTACATGGGTATGGTGCTTCTTGACCTTCAAAAGGCTTTTGACACGGTTACCATAAGATCCTGCAGATACATAGGTATGGTGCTTCTTGACCTTCAAAAGGCTTTTGACACGTTAACCATAAGATCCTGCAGCTACACGGGTATGGTGCTTCTTGACCTTCAAAAGGCTTTTGACACGGTAACCATAAGATCCTGCAGCTTCATGGGTATGGTGCTTCTTGACCTTCAAAAGGCTTTTGACACGGTAACCATAAGATCCTGCAGGTACATAGGTATGGTGCTTCATGACCTTCAAAAGGCTTTTGACACGGTAACCATAAGATTCTGCAGGTACATAGGTATGGTGCTTCTTGACCTTCAAAAGACTTTTGACACGGTTACCATAATATCCTGCAGGTACATGGGTATGGAGCTTCTTGACCTTCAAAAGGCTTTTGACACGGTAACCCTAAGATCCTGCAGCTACATGGGTATGGTGCTACTTGACCTTCAAAAGGCTTTTGACACGGTAACCATAACATCCTGCAGGTACATAGGTATGGTGCTTCTTGACCTTCAAAAGGCTTTTGATACGGTAACCATAAGATCCTGCAGCTACATGGGTATGGTGCTTCTTGACCTTCAAAAGGCTTTTGACACGGTAACCATAAGATCCTGCAGGTACATAGGTATGGTGCTTCTTGACCTTCAAAAGGCTTTTGACACGTTTACCATAAGATCCTGCAGGTACATAGGTATGGTGCTTCTTGACCTTCAAAAGGCTTTTGACACGTTAACCATAAGATCCTGCAGCTACACGGGTATGGTGCTTCTTGACCTTCAAAAGGCTTTTGACACGGTAACCCTAAGATCCTGCAGCTACATGGGTATGGTGCTTCTCGACCTTCAAAAGGCTTTTGACACGGTAACCCTAAGATCCTGCAGTTACATGGGTATTGTGCTTCTTGACCTTCAAAAGGCTTTTGACACGGAAACCATAAGATCCTGCAGGTACATAGGTATGGTGCTTCTTGACCTTCAAAAGGCTTTTGACACGGTTACCATAAGATCCTGCAGGTACATAGGTATGGTGCTGTGACCTTCAAGGAAACTTTGACGTTAACTTTCATAAGATCCCTGCAACTACACGGGTATGGTGCTTCTTGACCTTCAAAGGCTTTTTTGACACGTAACCATAAGATCCTGCCACAGCTTCATGGGTATGGGTGCTTCTTGACCTTCAAAGGCTTTTGACACATTTCTTTCATAAGATCCTGCAGGTACATGAGTATGGTGCTTCTTGACCTTTCAAAGGCTTTGACACAGTAACCATAAGATTCTGCGGGTACATGGTATGGTGCTTCTTGACAAAGAGACTTTTGACACTGACCGCCATAAGATCCTGCAGGTACATGGGTATGGTGCTTCTTGACTTTCAAAAGGCTTTTGACACGGTAACCATAAGATCCTGCAGCTACATGGGTATGGTGCTTCTTGACCTTCAAAATGCTTTTTACACGGTAACCATAAGATCCTGCAGCTACAAAGGTATGGTGCTTTTTGACCTTCAAAAGGCTTTTAACACGGTAATCATAAGATCCTGCAGCTACATGGGTATGGTGCTTCTTCACCTTCAAAAGGTTTTTGACACGGTAACCATAAGATCCTGCAGCTAATTGGGTATGGTGCTTCTTGACCTTCAAAAGGCTTTTGCCACGGTAACCATAAGATCCTGCAGCTACATGGGTATGGTTCTTCTTGACCTTCAAAAGGCTTTTGACACGGTAACCATAAGATCCTGCAGCTACATGGGTATGGTGCTTCTTGACCTTCAAAAGGCTTTTGATACGGTAACCCTAAGATCCTACAGCTACATGGGTATGGTGCTACTTGACCTTCAAAAGGCTTTTGACACGGTAACCATAAGATCCTGCAGCTACATAGGTATGGTGCTTATTGACCTTCAAAAGGCTTTTGACACGGTAACCATAAGATCATGCAGCTACATAGGTATGGTGCTTCTTGACCTTCAAAAGGCTTTTGACACGGTAACCATAAGATCCTGCAGCTACATGGGTATCGTGCTTCTTGACCTTCAAAAGGCTTTTGAACCGGTAACCCTAAGATCCTGCAGCTACATGGGTATGGTGCTTCTAGACCTTCAAAAGGCTTTTGACACGGTAACCCTAAGATCCTGCAGTTACATGGGTATTGTGCTTCTTGACCTTCAAAAGGCTTTTGACACGGTAACCATAAGATCCTGCAGGTACATAGGTATGGTGCTTCTTGACCTTCAAAAGGCTTTTGATACGGTAACCATAAGATCCTGCAGCTACATGGGTATGGTGCTTCTTGACCTTCAAAAGGCTTTTGACACGGTAACCATAAGATCCTGCAGGTACATATGTATGGTGCTTCTTGACCTTCAAAAGGCTTTTGACACGGTAACCATAAGA
>JAHLWY010000685.1:0-51114 GCA_020002185.1 Paraescarpia echinospica | reverse complement strand
AACATTAATTAAATAGACTAGTAGTAGTAGTGTGCATTTGTGTCGAATCCAGACCCACCGCGATTTCGCCGTTATAACTATAGTTTTGCCTGACTTTGATGCCTCGGTGAGATAGTTACATCATTCAACATTATCCAAGGCATATTTACGTTTAAAAATATTGCTCATATGATCCCGATGATCTTGGTTTCAGTTGAACGCATGCACTTTGTTATTCTAGCATTCATCTAGATTTCCTGGTAACCATTCATATAAGAAATATGGTACAACCTGTCACTCTCAATAAATAGTCTTCGAAAAGTACTGGAAACTGGTACCAGACAGACTAAACATTTCACATGGCTGAGGATGTAGGCCCTACAAATAACTTGTGTTTAACGGAATATAGGCCCATTCAGCTAATATAGGGCCATTCAGCTAATATAGGGCCATTCGGCTAATATAGGGCCATTCAGCTAATATAGGGCCATTCTGGCTAATATAGAGCCATTCTGCTAATATAGGGCCATTCGGCTAATATAGGCCCATTCAGCTAATATAGGGCCATTCGGCTAACATAGGGCCATTCGGCTAATATAGGGCAATTCAGTTAATATAGGGCCATTCGGCTAACATAGGGCCATTCTGGCTAATATAGGGCCATTCGGCTAAAATAGGGCCATTCTGGCTAATATAGGGCAATTCAGTTAATATAGGGCCATTCGGCTAATAAATAGTGTGAAGCTACAAAGCCAGGGTAACACGAGAGTAATAAAACAGGGCCGACCTGACGGCAGAAACAGCAACAATAGGAAATACATGCCATTGATAGGCAAACGTGTTCTTTTTATAGAAAATGTCAGTTTCTTTCTGTACCTGTTTACGTATGATAACCAGTTGTCCGCCCTGCTCACAATAAACATCACATGAATGATAAAAGGAAGATCACTGCCACTTAACTTGTGGATTATTATTATTATAAAACTGCTCTGCTACTGCTTGGTGGACAGTAAGCTGCAACTGTCTTTGAGTTTGTTTACATTTTGAGAAACTACTAATATAAATTTTTGAATGAATCACATTTTGAGAATGCATGTCATTGCTTGCGGTGTAATTTTTGTATGCTTCATTTTCTGCTGCTACAAGTTGCGTTCATCTGAAAGATTATTCAATTACCTATCCAATGATAATACATATGTTGTGGTGTTAGAAATATATAGCTTTGGTATATTGTACACGAGGGTTGTGATAGGAAACTATTGGACATTTCGACAGTCCAGAAAGACAGTATGAGATGTGTCACCCAATATATGAAGTGTGACTTTCAGATACTTCATTTTGTAGTGCTATGGATTATGATGGGCCTCTCCATTAGCTCCCTATATATTTATGTGAAATATATCATTATGTCATTAAAATATTTCAGAACAGGCTAACGCTAAGCTGCAACTGTCTTTGAGTTTGTTTACATTTTGACAAACTACTATTATATAGCACTAATTTTTTTATAATAATAATGAATTGGCACGACTAATGCTAATATATTGCACATTGGTGTAAATTATCATCCCATTATTCTTACTGACAAAGACCTGTAAGTTAAGTGAGTAACACCTTCAAAGTTCTGACAGCAGGACACCGCCTTCGGTGAAGTCGAGACAAAAGTTTTACAAAGGCTTCAAGTTCAAACGGTCTATCACCATCCAGCTGACCCATTTTTAATTTTCTTTAGACTACCTTTTGCTCTCAAATAATCTGTCCTCTTAATTTTATACATAAAGACATAATCTGGCATAACTTTATACATTTTTGTAGCAGCACATTTGTATTTCAAGTGTATCATATATTTATCACTTGTTGTGTATTACACCCAGCTGCGGAGCTAAGATTCTCTGCCTGCTATTGTTTGATGGAAACTGTAACTAATCTGTAATTGGTCACTGGCAGTAGCTTGTGTCAACAGACAGCATTATGCCACTAGATCCCTGTTAAACTGGACTTTTTGAAACCGTGTAAAGTACCCTACCAAACATTTACAAGGATGTAAGAAAACAATGTTAACATTTTTCCAACTTATCACTCATTTGGTCAGCCGGGGCCACATATAGACGTATTAGTCCAAAGGACTTCAGGGCCACTTGGCCCATTTTTAGATTCTTGGAAACTGACGATGTTTCCATAGTGACGATCACGTGTGCGTCAGCCCAGTTCAAACATAAATTCATTCACCATGAATGCAGATCATATAGTCTGGTTATTCTCATGCCACTATGCTGTTGTATTATAATTACCTAAATGCATCACACTGTCAAATCACCAAATACTGTTGGGTAGTTTTGTTTATTCTCCAATAATGCCCGACCTCAGCCGCCAGTTGCACTGACACGTGACTGACCCCAGCAGGTGTCAGTCAATCTTGTCTACCTCAACAAGTTCAACACACGGCTCTTTGTAACACAATATCATGAGACAACTTAGTGGGAACACCTTGGGGGGGAATCTCAGTAATAGAAGTGTCTGTCAAATTGTGTTGAAATAAGCCACATGCCAGTAAAAAAGTCACATTTGTAAGCAAAAAACAAGCATCTGGTGACACCCTTATAATTGTAACAACCAGGAAGTATTACTTAATGTAACTTTTTTATAAAAACTACAATACTTACAAAGCCATAACTTGGCATATGAACTCGACTTGTGTTTACCCAAAATTGCACAGGATGGTTTTCTGTTTGATGAAGGGGTCGTGCCAAAAATGCAGTACGGATTTTTGTGGCTTTCAACGTTGTAGCAAAATGTTTATGAAGCTGTATCAAACTTAATATGCATGTGTTTATAAAAAAAACATTTGAATATTGGATGTCAATAACATGTTTGTATTTACAACCATACAAAGTTTTCTTTTGGGGAGTTTATCAAAATGAAATAAAATGCCATTTTAAGGTGATTTTGGACATATTTTTAATTGTCTTTAAACACATTTGAATATCTCCAAACATCATAAAACATCAATTCTTTTTGGTCTGGAGTATTGTTTAGTATCTGAGGCAAACTCTGAGAAAAAATGGTTAGCTTATCTTCAAAACATTATTAGAAATGATTACTTCAAAAGAAGCATATAATAGTCGATGCAGGTGTTATGTTTTAAAGCCACAACTGTACCCTAGTAATGTACTTCACATAAACTACTGATATTAACATTGTTAATAAATGCAGTAGGCAAACTGCAACATAGCAGATCCATCAGTTACACTATTAAAAACATTTATAATTGCACTGTAACTGTAATAAATTACAAACAACACAGTTGTTGTATTTTAAGGGCAGATTCACCTATTTATGACCTGCCGTATATATTGTATACTTGAGGAAATTCTTTAACACCAAGAACTAAGTTATGGAAATTAACATCACATCTTTTAATTGTAATGGATTTAAAGGTTTTATGCCCTTCTTAAAGGATGTGTTAATGGAATGTGATATACTGTGCCTACAAGAGCTTATGCTCACTAAACAAGATTGCCATATACTAAACACCTGTCACGAAGGTTATGTGGGTTATGGTGTTTCTCCTGTAGATGCATCTTGTGGTATTTTAACTGGTAGGCCGCATGGTGGTGTAGGTTTTTTATGGAAACATTCCCTTGATCAATACATCACCATTCTTGACCAGTGCTATGATTGGCTATGCGGCATAAGAATTTGTTGGGGTAACAAGGAGTATTATCTACTAAACGTATATTTACCTTATGAATGCGAGGAAAACAGGGACAAGTTCAATGATTATATGTCCAAAATTGCTGTATATGTTAATAATATTAATAGCTCGTGCATCACTATTGTTGGTGATTTTAACGCGGATATTTCCAAGAAATCAGTTTTTGGGAATATCTTACTTGATTTCTGCAAAGAATTTACTCTGGCTATATGTGATCAAGATACTCTCCCAATAGACACATATACATACGTTAGTTCTGCCTGGGGAACTACATCATGGCTAGACCATATCATATGTACCGCGGATGCGAAGGATTGCCTAACTAACATGTCCATACTTTATGATGTTATTTATTCTGATCACCACCCGATATCGTTCAGCATAGACAGTGATATTCTACCAGAATGCGTTAGTGGTAGTGGCAATACTAATGAGAGTAAGCAAGGCTTACAGTGGGACAGATTAAACCCACAAGATATTGATGCATATAGAGAATGCACGAACGTTGAATTGAGCAAACTGAATGTTCCACCGGGTGTTAGATGCAATGATCCCAATTGTCATAACTGTAATCATCATGATGATCTCGATGACTTTTACAATTCTATCGTGATTACATTGAAGAGGTGTGGTCACACACTCCGGTCAAATCGCAAAGGTGCTTATAAGTATAATGTTGTACCAGGTTGGAACGAGCGAGTGAAAGAGCTTCATTGTGCAGCCCGTGATGCTTACTGTATATGGAAAGAGACTGGTAAACCTAGACAAGGTGACATTTTTAATGTTATGAAATTATCCAGAATGAAATTCAAACAGGCGATCAGAAAATGTAAAAGGGAGAAAGAAACTATCATTGCTGATAACATTGCAGAACAGTTGTGTCAGAAAGACCACCGCAAATTCTGGAAAGAAATTAAGCACTGTACGAACAGTAAAGTAAAACTTCCGACAAACATTGATAATATACACGGTGACGTAAACATCGGGTCAATGTGGAAGCATCATTATGAACATTTATTTAATGATGTGGAGGATAGTCGATGTGATAAAGTTTGTTATGACTGTTCCACTGACAATACAGGAATGACTGTTGGTGCAGTTGAACTGATGGATATTATTAATGGACTCTCAAAAAATAAGTCACCAGGTCTGGACGGTATCAGTGCAGAACATATTAAGTTCGCTGATTATCAACTCGCTGTGCTTTTGTCTATCCTTGTGTCTTTGATTCTGGTGCATGGTTATTTACCAAAAGAAATGTCACAATCTGTTATTGTACCAATTATTAAAGACAAAAATAGACGAGTAAACGACAAAGGGAATTATAGGCCAATATGTCTATCGAATATATTTTCGAAGATAATAGACACTGTTCTTTTTAACAGAATGAAAATGTACTTGGAAACCACTCCTAATCAATTTGGCTTTAAGCCTAAACATGGAACGGAGTTATGCGTGTTTGCATTTAAGGAATTATTAAGGTTCTACACTGAACATGGTTCAGCTATGCACGTCGCATTTTTAGATGCATCAAAGGCGTTTGATCGTGTCAACCGAAATAAACTTATATCGAAACTAGAACAACGAAATGTACCGAACTATATCTTAAGAATACTCAGCAATGAATTTAATAATCAATGTGTATGCATACGATGGGGAAATACCTACTCGGACTTCTTCTCGGTAGGCAATGGTGTTAAGCAAGGTGGGAAGTTATCCCCTTTGCTTTTTAACATTTATATGGATAATCTGAGTATACAACTGCACAAAAAACAAATCGGTTGTAGTCTTGGTAACATGGTTGTTAATCACCTTATATACGCCGATGATCTACTTCTGTTTGCACCTTCTGCTAAAGGACTACAAACACTACTAGACATGTGTTACTCATATGGATGTGAGCACGATGTGCAATACAATGCGAGTAAATCCCTGGTCATGTACTTTGAATCTAGAAAGTCAAATCTGTCTAAAGAAATGACATTAGGAGGAAAGAAGTTAAACTTTGCCACCTCTTGTAAATATCTTGGACATGTCATTTCTAATAACTTGTCTGATGAGTCTGACATGCAAGCCAAAGTGAGACTTTTGTATGCCAAGAGTAACATGTTACGTCAAAAGTTTCACTTTTGTTCAACTGCTGTAAAAAATAAGCTATTTACAGCGTTATTTTGGTAATATCTATATGTGTGCGTTATGGGTGAACTTTAGAACAGTTAATTTTCATCAATTCATTGTTGCATATAACAACTCTTTCAGGATATTGAACAATTTGCCCATGAGATGTAGCGCTAGCCACATGTTTGCTACAGCTAATGTCAGCTCGGGTAAATGTGTAATCAGAAAGGCTATTTTTAGCTTAATGAATAGGATTGACATGTCTTTGAATCCCATTATTTATAGCATTAAAACTAGCGACGTGTATTGTACTTCGAAACTGCGGCACCAGTGGGTCCGGGATTTATATAATTTTTAAACATATTGTTCTTATCTATGTATTTTTATATTATTTACATACTTTTATTGATGTATTTGTATATATGGACATCATGATTGTCTGAAATAAATACATTATTATTATTATTATTATTATTATAATGCACTCCACATAACTCAACTCGGTTAATTCGATTTTCATTTCAGTCGACTCTTTTTCCTCGACCCCGGCTGTCTTTGTATCTCAGATGGTATAAAATAATCTGCACAAGTCAACTTCTCTCTAATTTGTTTCCACATTATTTCTGTCTTCTGATATCAGTCATTAATGCTATTTGATCACACCGGGCAATGCCTAGGCAAAGAAAGAAGTTACCATAAAGTCTGACAAAGCTTGCATTTTGGTTAATTTACTAACTTGATAAAAAACATTTTTTTGGTAATTAATGGTAGATGATAATGTCTCGGTTTTAGTTGTTGGTTCGATCCCAACAGGTATTGCACTTTGTGCAAAATAACCCCTGCATGGGCTTATTGACCGAAACATTGCATCTCCCCTTGTAATTATATTGATATTGAATTGGAAATGCTCACCAAACATAGTTATTATTTTCAACATTTAATTAATTGACTTTGCTAATTATTTCTGGTGCTCTGGAAATTATGCATGATGATTGATTACATCAATAAATATTTACCCTGGAAATAACATAACATAATGAGTCAAATCCCTTATTTAAAAATAATGGTTTATTTTTATGGTATTTAAATAAACTTATGCTGGGCCAAATTTTTAAATAAAGAAATTGGGCAAGGTCCTGCAAGGGCACTTTCCCTAAAACTGAATGTACAGTGTATATATATCCATTGACTTAGATTATAAAAATTGTCTTCAAGTCACCAAAACTTAGATAAGATAGGAAATGTCAACAAGTGTTAATGTAAAGTGTATATGTCAAGAACTGTTATGGAATTCAAGTAAATAAATCTAAGTTTCAAAATCATATACATGTAAGTAAATTGCAGGGTTGGTTTTCTGCCGGGCAGAAAGATATTTCTGCCATGCCCATGGCAGAAATAGAGTAGAAAGAGGGGCTTTTGTCCGGGGTAGCTTTTGCCCGGAGGAATTTTGTTGTGCCCATGTGTACAGGACTTGTCATCTGACAACACATGGACTGCAGCATTCCTTTTTGTTCGCTCTTTCTCCTATCTCTGCTCTCTCAGTCCATGAGCACCCTAGTTTTATTACCAGCCTACTTCTCTCTCAGTCCATGAGCACCCTAGTTTTATTACCAGCCTAGACTTCTCTCTCAGTCCATGAGCACCCTAGTTTTATTACCAGCCTAGAAGTCGGCTGGTAATTGTAATTTATTATAACCTGGTCATCTTGTGATCAATGGAATGTTTGGTTTTGAAGCACCTGGCCACTGTTGTATCCAACTAACCAGGCTGGCTGCTAGAGCTTGCTATTGTTTCAGTGGTTGGGTGAGCTGATAAGACACATTTGCTAGTTGTCTGTGTCTTAATAACTTGTTGGGGCTGGCACCACAGGAAGACACTGTAATGGTGTAAGAAGGAAATAGAAATGTTGATATTGATAGCACAGGTAGAAAGTATTTCTGCCACATGGTTTCTACCATGAGGACAAAAACATGCCAACCCTGTCAACATTGTTATGCTAGAAACAAGTATCTTAAGCATTGAATTGGATGATGCTTGAAATGAGAAGTAAACAATGGCCTAGTTAATTTATTCACTTTCTTAAATAATGTTACAACTTTAAAATAATAGTACTCTTGCTAAAAGTACCAACATTTACTAATAATGCAGATACTGGAGCATGGTGAGCAAACTACACAACACCAACATACGTCAGCGCATCATCATTGATGTGGATGAAAGGAGAAGAATCCTGTGGCAGATGCACTCGATACCGCATGCTGATCACAGTGGCATCAATGCCACTGTAGATAAGATCACCCAGCGCTTCTACTGGAAGGGTTTGAAAGATAATGTCAAGACATACGTAAGTGGCCTTCACATTGACAGTACTACTTCTTACACTGTAATCCATTTATGAAGCCAACTGGTTGTTTTAATGTTGCATGTTTAACAAAATACATGTGTGATATTGTTTATATATAATCATAGACATCAGTGTTACCTATTGTGTGTTTTACATTGAATTTTAGCACTCAAGCCATACATTAACAATTAAACATTTAGATACACTATAGTTGTCATACATTTATATTTAAAAAAAACATTGTAATGAATATGAATTGTTATAGTTTTTTCTACAAAAATAATTATTCTCACATAAGCATATTGCATTTACTTTGTTATTTCTCATCTTTCAGATTGCCAGATGCGATGCAGGTCAACGGTACGAGAAGCTCAAGACTGTGGCTCCAAAACTAATACCATTAAAGATTGTTGAACCAATGCATATGGTTGGGATGGACCTTATAGGTAAATAGTTTACCGAAATGTTTTTTAATATATGCAAACATGTACGTATAGTCGATATGGCAAAACATAGATACATAATCTGTATATTAATATTCTAATGTTGGGGCTATGTAAACGTATCTCCTCCCAAGCGCCAAGGCCCCAGTCACACATTTCTGTGTTCATTCGCTTCCATCAGCTGACCTACTGATTGGCGATGTATTAAAAACACAGACGGAGTTATTTAATTATAAATTTGCAGTTCCACTCATCAGAGAAACATGGAAACTGTCCAGGGAACTTTAGCAATTCTCCAGATGGTGCCACTGTGAATGAATTTAAAATCAAAGTATTGCAATGGTGCCAACTGCTGGCCGCGGTTTGTTGCACCATGCATGGGTGTAAGCCTTGGTTTCTTGCGCCATGCATGGGTGTAAGCTAGTGCAGAATTAATAATTGAATTGCTGTCAGTATTATTATTAACTTAATACCAAATACCAAATATTGGTTGGTTGGTTTGTTGATTGTTTAGCCTTGATGACTTGTTGAATAGATTTGTTCAATTGTACACAACATAACATGATATTCTATGTAATAGTATGAGGTGTATGTCTACAGTGGTATTTTGTATAATCAATTAGATTCGGAAGTAATGACAGCCACATGTGTTATTCCACAAGGATCTATGCTAGGTTCAGTTCTGTTCATGTTATACTTAAACGACATTGTTAAAACAATAAATATGTTATCTACAGATGGCACAAATAGGTTTCACTTACACACATATGTTGCTAGGCTTATTTAAGAAGTACATTCGGAACACAATAGGATATCAACATGGATTCATTGTAACAAAATATCACTAAACATAAATACAACTATTTTTATATTTACTCCTGAAAATAAGACGATGATCATGATGTAATTAATATAAATATAATTAGTAAAATTCAAGTTACTTCAATAGCATGTTTAGGAATTTGCCTAGAGGAAACTGGTCACTACATATTATAATTCATTAGTATGTGAACCAGTGGCACCCCTTGTAAGCGTTATATATATAAATTAAAGCCACTTTGGTCACATAATAAATTATAAACCTGCATTGCACATTACTTGCTTCTCCCAATGCGCAGTGCAGTGCCCTAATTTGTGGAAATAGTTATCCATCAATTTAAGGATAAATAAACATAAAATGTTTACATAAGAAGGCAATCAGAATAAGTAGGCCTACTATATTTTTATTTATTAAAGCAAACAATTAATTATGTTGATTAACACAACACCGCGGCTGTGCGTATAGGCAGTGCCATGTGCCACATATCACGATAGCCTCGGTACTAGTTATAGCCTCTATTACAGATCATGAACAACAAAAATAATATGTTTGTGTGCGTGAAAATAATCATGCAAGTTATTCCATTTAATTTTTAATATGTATACTAACAATTATAGTGGAAAAATGTCGTATTACTAACGCAAACCACCTTAGTAATAACGCGGAATCCTGGCACGCTCCTACTCTGGGCCCGCTACCATCGCGGGCCGAAAGTAGGCGGTGAATCCTGGCACGGGTGAATCGGGGCCCGTGACACCGGTGTGTGGGCAATCAAGTGGCGCCTTCTTACGGAAAGTTTAATTATTACAGTGGCTTGGCTCAACGCAAGTATGTTTTTATATAGATTTTGATCTTTATAAGAATATCAGTGTAAGTTGTTGATAACGTAGTGTGTGTATGTATGTTGTATATATGCGATAATAACGTTGGCTGCTCTAAGTGGTCGTATTCATTGTTAGGTCGGAAAGGAAGAGATCGCCAAAGACTAAGTTGTTGTTTCAGTGTTTGAGTAAATTTAGCGATGTGTCTAGTCTATTCACAGGTAAACGGGAAACAACAGGTATTTATTCTTCTCGGTAACTATTACCATTGAAAAACCCGGAACAGTTACCTTCTAAGATTCTACCGAACCATATTCCATGACGTGTTGACAACTAAGCCATGACATTGAAGGAATTAATGAGTTAACACGTCTAGATGCACATGCCTAAATAATTACAATTTTATGCCCTACAAGACTTACATTTACATTCTTCCTTATCCACCTTAGCTCCCTAGCGCATCTCTCCTGTTGACATTTTCAATACTGCTGATCGATTTTGAGATTAGTCGCCTCCAATGCGCCTGTGTGCATTGTTTCCGAAACCTAGAGCTCCGGCGCAGCATACATATTGTTGCCTTATTGTTATTGGTTGTCTTTTCATAAAGAAATTAACATTCAAAACTACCTTTGTGCGATGTTCTTTGTTTGGTAAACGCCCTTGTCGACATAGTTGTCACGATATGCAGTATGCAACTGTCGATGTCATTACGCTGTGATAATTTCAAACGATATCTTAATCCTCCACTTACTTGAAGACTGGATCTAATGGGCGGTCGTTGGAACCGATGACGTTGGAGTACTGTTTGGTGAAACCTTTGTTATTGTTAAAACAATCATATCGTAGGTGAGACCATTGAAGTGTAGACTTAGTTACTGAAAAACCAACCCCAAGAACAGAGGTGAACCAGTCTTCTGTGGTCTGAGAGAAGCATGAAGCAAACGAGTGTACATCGAAGCACGTCTGGCCAGAGTACAAAATGTACCATTGGAAATATCGGAATCGACGACGGCGGAGACGGAGGCGGAGACAGCGACAATAAAACAGTGCAACATATTTTGCCCGCGTCAGACTATGTGTCATGCAAATAGTGTAATACCTGTCAACTCTCTAGGAATATCAGTGAGTCTCCTTGACTTTGAGTGTATCTCTCGGTCTCCCAAACTATAGGCAATTCTCCCGGACTTTCGCTTAAAATCTGCAACGGCACACCCCTTCCCGGTTTCCGATGTCATCCGAAACGGCGGTACACCACGGGACACGTGCTGAGACTTACTGAAGCGCTGAAGTTCCGGCGTGAAATCCCCAACAGCACCCCGCCCCGGCTTCCGATGTCAAGATCCGGGTCAGCGCGATGAGACATCGCGACGCGGGAAGCGTGGTAACCCGCTCATGAATCTCGAACACGCACGTATACGCATACGCACGCACGTATACGCATACGCGCATGTACGCATCCTGCTAGGATACTGCATACCACAGTTCCAGGGAACGCCCATACGTTTCGGGTCGATGTGCTTAAGCTTCTGCAGCCGCCACTAATGCACAAAACCAATGTTAAATCAATCAAATAATTACCTGAAATTATCTCATGCTACAGCAATGAATGGGGACAGTCACACCCTGGATACACCTAGAACCGAAGACGGTTGTTAACGGCACATGTTTAGGTCATACAGTTGTAAAAGTGTCAGTGCTTTCCATACCTGTGAAATGCTTTAGACGAACATGCAGTGACGGCAGTCATTTTATTAGATTGTCGATGGTTTTATCATAAAAACGGTGTTACACGCTTTCTTAGCAGGTAAATAAATGCTTTCAAATATAACTACTTAAATATTCATATTAGTTGGCAATACCCCAGCTAAAAATACCATCTGATCACTTATTAATGTACTAATAAAACATTTGATTCGCTACATATTTATTGCGACGTGTATATCAATTCGGGCCAATGCATTCTGTCAACGGGCTTTGCAAGGTATGTTATCAAGAAACTGTAATAAATGTCGGTACATTTAGCACAGTTACTTATATTGTTACATACAAAGTTATATAATGCAATATATATTTTTTTCGAAAACGTAATAAGTTCATGTAGATTTGTTGTCAAAGCGCTATGTTTTGGTATGTTGGCCATTAACCTTGGCTTATGGGAATGTATTTTTTGTGTTCAACGCACATTATATGTAGTGCATCAATTCAAACTTATTGCCAGTTATGAAAGACATATAAATTTTAACAACATAATACGTACTTTTAATAATAAAGAGTGAAAACTGAGACGCGCACAACACTGCACATAATCGGGACTAATAAATAATTAGCCACTCATTTTATGTCGCTTACTGCTGATCTTCTGGTGAACCGCTGATCTCGACAACCATCTCGGCAAGCTTTTAAGTTACGCAATCATTAAACCCCAACCCGCTTACGCTGCTCCCTTTGAACTGGTCTTCCGTTTAGATTGCGCGCGCAGCTCCCACACAACTGCGCCAAATAGACTTTGCAGTGTCTTGCAGAACAATTACTAACTAATTTCGTTTAATAAAAATGTATGTAACCTAATGTCATATTAAATAACTGGACATAAAATGGGTGTATATCACGTACATATTTGATATATTTTGTTGAGATAGGGTGAGTAATTTGTTTAAGGTATAACTATCATTACATACGAATTATATATACATATATATATATATGGTTTTGCTTATCCATTTCCGGACGTTGCAGCCTTGATGGATTGTCTACAGACAGCTCTTTCGTTTGCCAGTCTCCCCACTCGCCAGACGTCGGCTCCCATCCATTCCTCTATGTCCTTCCCCCATTGTCTCCTAGGTCTTCCTCTGCTTCTTCTGCCTTCCACTTTTCCTTCCATTATTAGTCTCTCTAGAGACTGATGCCGTTTCACATGGCCGAAATAACTTAGTTTCTGTTTCTTTACAAAGTTCAATAAAGTCCCGGGTATAACACCAAGCTCTGCTGCGATGGATTCGTTAGTTCTGCGTTCAGTCCACGAAACTCGTAATATCTTTCTATAACACTTGTTTTCAAATGCATTTATACGTTTAGTAATGTTCTTATTAAGAGTCCAGGTTTCGCATCCATACGTAGCCGTTGGAAATATGCAGACTCGGATAATTCGTAGTTTCATATCTTTGTTCGTTGCTTTCCACAGCTTCTTCATCTCCGTCAACTTTTTACTCGCCATTGCCAACCTCCGCTTGATCTCTTTCGTCCCATCTCCATCCGCTTCTATCAGTGACCCCAGATATTCACAACTTTCCACTCGTTCTAGTTCCTCGCCATCTACTGTGACCTCTGATGGTTCTCGACATCCCTTCACATCCATAATCTTAGTCTTCTTTACGTTTAGTTTCAGTCCTTTCCTCTCGCTGTGCTCTTTAACAGTAGTTATCAGTTTATCCAATCCCTCTTTTGTATCGGATATTAACGCTGTGTCATCGGCATATCTCAATTCATATATCTCTTGTCCATTCACTTTCAGTCCATTAAAAAACTTGCGTCTCGTGTCAGTCTCAACTTTTCTCATGATATTCTCTGTGTATAGAATGAATAGGTGGGGGGGGACAAAATGCTCCCCTGTGTCACTCCCTTTCCGACTGGGAACCAATATGTGGTACCACACTCTAATCTCACTGCAGACTGCTGTCCAACATATAATTTTTGGATAAGTGATGTAATTTTCTGGTCAAATCCCATGTGTATCAAGGTTTTCCATAGTTGTTGATGACTAACATTATCAAAAGCTTTTGAATAATCTATGAAACAAATCCTAAGGTCATGGTTGAATTCTCTGCATTTCTGAATTAACATCTTCAGGTTGAAAATGTGATCTCTTGTTCCTCTTCCAGTCCGGAAACCAGCTTGTGTTCTGTTGACTTCACATTCTAATTTTGTTGTGATTCTCTTCATTATGATTTTTAGCATAATTTTGCTCGCATGGCTGATGAGGGATATAGTCCTGTGGTTTGAGCATTCTTGTATGTCACCTTTTTTCGGTATTGGTATAAGGATGGCTCGTTTCCAATCCATGGGCCATGTTCCACTTCTCCATATTTTCTTGCATAATGTGTGATAGATATCCACGCCTGCTTCGCCACTTGCTCTTATTAGCTCTGCAGTGATGTTATCAGTGCCAGGTGATTTTCCATCTTTTTGACTTTTTATTGCCCACTCCACCTCTGAACGCAAAGGCTCAAGTTCATCTTCTGGTTCTATCCTCTCTCTGTCTTCATCCATGTCTACCTCATCTGTTTCTTCTTTCTTAAACATGCTTTCACAATATTGCTTCCATCTTTCAAGTATGTCATCGCTTTCTGTCAGAGTCATTCCCGTTTCATCTTTAATAACGCCAAGTCTAGGTTTGAATGACTATGTCATAGACTTGATTTCCTCGAACATACTGCGACTATCGTTCCTTCTCATACCTAATTCTATCTTTTCGCATTTCTTCTCTAGATATTTCTTCTTGTCTTCCTTACACATTCGTTTAATCATCTTGCACTTCTCTCTGTATTTCTCATGATAATTCTCACTCGTTTCTTTGTTCTTCTTTAACTCTTTCCTTTCGTCAATCATCTGCAGTGTGTCTTTGCTTATCCATGGTTGTTTTTGTCTCCTCTTTTTAGTGAGGTGTTTGTCAGCTGATTCCATAATGATGTTCCTAATTTCTACTGCCAACTCCTCTGGTTCCTTCTCGTCAGCCACTGTCTGTAATACTCCGAAACGGTTCATAACCTCTACTCGGTATCCTTCTTTGATATCACTGACATCGTACCTCACTATCTCTTTCCCTCTCTTCTTCTTTCTTAATTTTATCGCAATCTTGGCGCTTAGCAATTCATGGTCAGAGCCACAATCGGCTCCCGGTAATGTCTTTGCATTAAACACAGACGTCCTCCATCGTTTTGGTATCAGTATAAAGTCGATTTGATTTCTGTTCCGACCGTCTGGTGTTGTCCAAATGTACATCTTCTTTGATGTTGTTTGAAGAAAGTATTGGTGATCATCAGTTCATTCTCTATGATAAACTCAACAAGTCTATCTCCTCTCCCATTTCTCTCGCCTAGTCCATATTTCCCGATATTGCCATTTTCGTCTTCGTTTTGACAACCGCCAACCTTTGCATTGAAATCGCCCATCAGTACTACCATGTCTCTCCTGTTTACCTCGTCAACTGTTCGTTGCAGTGTATCATAAAACGTTTCTATTACATCGTCGTCTGCAGTGCTCGTTGGTGCATAAATTTGAATGCATGTTATATTCGTGGGTTTTGCCCGTATTCGTATGGTAATAATTCTGTCATTGACCGGATTGTATCCTAATAGTGAATTTTCAGTTTTCTTTGACAGATAGAATGCAACACCACTCATCCCTGACTTAGTTGCTCCTGAGTATATAAACTGTCCTCCTGAATCCGGACGAAAGTGTCCTTGTTCGGCCAACCTGTGTTCCGCAATCCCTAATATATCTACTCCATATCTTTCTGCTTCCGATGTTACCATTTGTAGTGTTCCATGACTCGTTTTTCTAATGTTCCATGTTGCCACACGGATTTTCCCTTTTAGCTTTTTGTTGCTGGTTTTACCTCCCGCACAGTCGGGCATATTACCGTCATCACCTCTGGCGTTACTTCCAACATCTCCAAGCTCTTCCCCAGTATGTGTCGTCCTATCCAGCCTGGGGGGCTCACCACTAGGACCTCTCTTATTGTCTGTATTCTCCATCAAGGTTTCTTGGGCTAATACAGCGGTAGTTGCCCATTGCTTTCCGCTGGTTTGTGTATGGTTAACTCCATTATTCCTTGACTAAAAAGTCTTGCACCGCAGGACAGCGGGTCACCGGTCCTTCCACATGCGTCGTGGTAGGTACCTTGCAGCCTGGTGAAAGGCTGTTGCTGTTTCGCATTTGTAGCCGGGGGTGTAGCCAAACGACTGGCCCCCTACTCCTCCGAGACAGTCTTTGTGTACTGAGGGCAGACGTCCCTCGACTCAATAGGCATTAGCCTACAAGCCTTACTCATGTAGTTTTGCTGGTCAGCCGAGACCATTGCCCGGGGTGTGGCCACTGCCGTACACTAGCAGTTCCTAGGAGCCATACATGAGCTAGATAGACTGTGCGAACCAGTGGATAGAGCCTCCACAGAAGTGGAGCGGCTGCCCATCACAAAGGGACTATCCCTCCAGGTTCTACCCTACACCCCTATATATATATATATATATATATATATATATATATAGTGTGTGTCTACTTAATTTATTAATGAAAATATGTAAGTGATTTACTATACTGTTGCGCGTTTAAAGATTTAATTCATCAACTTGAAAGGGTGTAACTTTGCTTAACTAATTGAACGTGACTTGAGTGCATTCCCGAGTTGTAAACACACTCACAAATGTCACGCGAGTAACCAAAAGAGCTCGATTATCCTATCTGTCATGCGTTTCGTTTATATAATATATAAAACTTGTTGTTGAAACCATGAGTGTTCTACGTCCACAGCTGCATCAACGACCAGTCACTCACATCGACCTGCCACTAAACATTTGTATATACAGATGGCACAGACTTTGTTAGTTATTCCCGAATTTCCCTGGACCGAATTGAAGAAATTGATCTACCCAGCTTTGCAGAACGGTTCCTCTTCATCAACGAATCTAAAACCGAAAGAACATCTGTCCAGAGACACACCGACCGAATATCTGAGGAGTGGCAGATGACAAAGAAGCTAGGCTCACTACTGGGAAACGCAGAGGATGTCGCACGCTGTAAACAGTTGGCAAATTTCGGAAGCTGTGAACAGTCTGCTTTAGGTGGAATTAGATCAGTTTGAAGCTACGACTCCGCCTCTATGCATCATTCGTTCTGACAGTGCTGACCTACATCATGGGCACCTGGTGCTACGTTTGTCCCTGGAAAAGGGCGGCTTTTGTGGGCGACCTGGGGTGACATTGCCAACGATGCTGAACGGGAACTTGAACAAAGTTGGCTTGCGACTGCGCAGTTTACTTTCTTACGTTACTATCTATACTTATGTACTCAGTACTTTTGTGACTGTATAATTATTTTTGGCCAATTAAAAACATGTCTGTCTGTCTGTCTGTCTGTCTGTCTGTCTGTCTGTCTGTCTGTCTGTCCGTCTGTCTGTATGTCTGTCTGTCTGTTTGCTTGTCACTCATTCCACATTTCCCTCTCTTGCGTTCTCTTCCCTCCATTTCTACTTGTCTCTTTCTCCCTTTCTCCCTGTCACTGACTTCCCTGCTCGTCCCCGCCCCATATTTCCGTTTCAGTCCCTCTCTAACTCCCCTTCACTTCCCACGCCTCAACTTTCCCTACCTCCCCATTTCTCTCCGTCGCCCTGACTGTCCTTCTGTGTCTACCGCTTCCCCCCGCCCCCTCTCTCCTTCCCTAACTCTCCTCTCCACATCTCTCCATATCCGTCTCTATATTACCTCCTCTCTTTATCACCTCTCTCCGTGTCGCTCTGTCTCTCTCTGTCTCTCTCTCTGTCTCTCACTGTCTCTCTCTGTCTCTCTCGGTCTCTCTCTGTCTCTCTCTCTCTCTCTGTCTCTCTCTGTCTCTCTCTGTCTCTCTCTGTCTCTCTCTCTGTCTGCCTGTCTGTCTGTCTGTCTGTCTGTCTGTCTGTCTGTCTCTCTCTCTCTCTCTCTCTCTCTCTCTCTCTCTCTCTCTCTCTATCTATCTATCTATCTATCTATACATCTATCTATCTATCTATCTAACTATATATATGTATATCTTTATCTCTCTCTTTCTATATATATATATATATATATATCTGCTTTCCTCTCTTTACCCCACACACAAGTCCCATTTTCCGCTCTCGCCCAATCTCCCTCCATCCCTTTATATCCTAAATGTCGACCTATCTATACCGCCCTTTCCCTCTCTCCTTCCCTATCATCCCCTCTCTCCCCGTCTCCCTGTTTTCTTATGCCATTTCCTCCCTCCATAACTCCCTCTCCTTTATCCCTCTCCCTTTCTCCATCTCCCTCCACATCTTCCCTCTCTCCCTGTTTCGTATCTCACTCTCATTCTGACCAGGTGCGGCGGCGTCGACGGAGACTGAGAAGGAGACGTAGTCGGAGATTTAGAGGGAAAGGCAGACGGAGACGACGACGACGGAGACGGCGAAGGAGTGGGAGATGGAGAGACAGGTGGAGACGGAGACGGAGAGACAGATGGAGACGGAGATCGAGAGGGTAGTGCCGTAGCTATCGGGGGAGGAGGGGGGCAGTTGCCGCCCAGAAAGAAATGCACAAAAGTGCCCTTTCAGTTTAAAAGTGAAATGGAATGTCGAAGATGACGACGACAGAGATGGCGACGGAGACGGAGCGGAGACGGCGGCGGCGGTGACAACGATTCAGGGTACTGAGAATATACCCTGGGAGGGGTTCGTTAGAGACCTACCCAGGCTGGGTAGTATGAGTAGGTATATATCTACTTGAATTACTCAAACATATTTCCATCAATGAAAGGTTTGGAAAGCTCTTAGGACGAAAATATGTTGTCATCGATAATTCTCCGGAGATAGAAAGTAATTCCTCTCATGAAACCGACAATCAAAAACTCCACTCTGGTTCGTCGAGATCGTCTTCTCGCGGGAGTTAAGAGTATGGACAAGGATACAATCGAGAACTGACAGAGGAGGTTGGTGTGAAGAAGAAGTAGTGGGGAAATGGATAATTTGCGTTGGACACGTTGAGCTAATGTGATAATGGTCAGCGAAGAATGTGGTTGTCATCAAAACGGAAGGTGAAGCAAATCGAGGACGACCAGGAATGTGATAAGTGGCTTGTAATAAAATAAAATAGTGAACATTATTAAACAAAAATATGAACGAAACAATATAGTATAACTCATTAATACCACAGGCAAACCGAATACAGAGACGGATATGTATATTTATGTTTCGTTGCACATTTACGACAAATAGTGGATTTTCAAATTTTCTAACCTGCATATCCCGTGGTTTGCACATATGCCTACATACCAACTCTTGTCTAAGCTTTGACGGTCTTACGGGCGCAGGACAAATTCCTTACGGGTAGCACGCGTTTTCATGTATTTAATTGTTTTTTTTGTTTTGTTTTTTATATGACTCGTTATCGTCTAACTAAGCGATCCTTCCTGAATCGAGAAACGACCATTTGTCCCGATTATTTTAACGGAGCTAGTTCAGTGCGCTAATCGAAATCTCGCGAGATGCGAATAATATATCCCAGATTGCACTGCAGATTTTTTTGAGCATGCGCGGCAAACCAACTGACGAGAATTCATACCGCGTGTAAATTTCGAAGAAGATGGAGACATCGGCGAAGAAGCGAAAACAGAAGCAGTATGCCGTGACGTATCAGTCCAGTTGGAATGGCCTGTTTAAAGGCGTCATCAGTGAAAGCACGTTAGGGAGCAAACACGCATGATATATGTCTGTTATCGAGATATTAAAGTCGCCGCCTCCGGCGTGTACGATGTGATCGAGCACATTAAATCCAAGACGCACGAGCGACAATTGAACTTGAAGTGTTCGCAGGTAACCAGCTTTTTCATGCCTAAGTCAACGGACTCCTCCGACTCGATCACAAAAGCGGAGGTACTGTTTTCGTTCTTTGTTGCCGAGCACAACATGCTCGCACTTTTGGCGGACCATTTTACCGACCTGGCCATAAGCGATTCTAGTGTAACACTAAGAGGACGAAAACGACTGAAAAGGATGAATTTGAAGAGCTCCAGCTTCTAGAACGGCAATGGGGGAAGTGCGCTTTCCCACCCTCGCAACCGTTTACATTGCACTACCCAGCCTGCCCCACAGCAATGCTGACTCGGAACGGACATTCCCCATGCTAAGAAAAATACACACAGACTCTTGCAGCAACCTACGCCCAGACTAATTCACAACTAACTACGATGCAAACTTAACTTTGACAGCTGCTGTCATCAGTTAGAAGTGCCGGCGGCGATGCTCCCCGACTCAAAGCACGTGGGTGCTACGAGAATAAGCTCGAGCATCTGTCTGACAAGTGAATATCAATATCAATAACTATCCCTCCAGGTTCTACCCCACACCCCAACTGCATAGTATAATTGTATTAAATAGTAAAGTAAGCTAAACTGTTAACTTGTCAACTTTGTGGGAAGTATAAAGCCCAATGTCATAATGATAATACTTTACAATTATTATTAATTATGCATTTACATGTACATATGTGGGCAACTTTACCCTAGGGAATCATGCTATACTTGTATGTGATTTATATATAGGCCTAATGTTTGTCAACTAAACAAATTGGATATGTTTTTTATTTTTATTATTAATAACAAATATTGAACAAATCAGAATTATACAGTGAATACACACACATATATATATATATGGTCGATTCCCACGAAACGTTGACAAACAGGTTCCAGGGCTATAACTCATTTAATATACTAGTTGGAAGGCTGGAATGATG
Source organism: Paraescarpia echinospica (assembly GCA_020002185.1). Taxonomy (NCBI): domain Eukaryota; kingdom Metazoa; phylum Annelida; class Polychaeta; order Sabellida; family Siboglinidae; genus Paraescarpia; species Paraescarpia echinospica. The sequence continues at coordinate 30,375 of JAHLWY010000685.1, read as the reverse complement.
CTGTATGCATGCGTCTTCATTTGGGCTTTCTGACGAACCCTACTTTTGTATATGTACCATGGAATTTCTGAGTACTGTCCCCCCAAAATGGGTAATTTTTGCTCTATTTTTGTGAAATACATGCCACCAGTACTCTACAACGCATCATATTATTCGAACTACATATGCAAGGTACACAGTTAATGTTTGGCTGTGAAGGTCGATGTCTAAGGCATCATTGATCAAAAAATTAAAGCTTCAGGTCAAAACACTGATTTCTCCTCATTATTTTCATGTTGGGGAACTTCTGAAACCGTCCGTCTGCAGTCATTCATATAAGAAAATGCAGTACAGTTCATTAAATAACACAGATTTCACACTCAACTTGATGCCACAGCTGGATACATAGGTCCTGTGCTGTTTTAAACCAAAAGTGTTGGCTAATAAATTGTGTTGAGCGACGAAACCGATTTGGGAAAGTTTTTCATGAAACCGTACGTTGCAAGTTTGAATACGCATTATAAGTAGAGATTTGTAGATTAGTAAGAAATATTAATTGGTCATAAATAACACATAACAAGGTAACTATATGACAAAATTTTAATTTGTAAATACATTTCCCTTCGATTTATTTTGCTTTTATGGGTCTTTGCAACCGTACGTCTACTGAAACCATACGTCGGCTCTAACTGCCAGTTGGTTCATTAGCCCAGTCACCCTATGTATCGTTATTTTCGGGAATCAGATGACGTCAAGCGAAAACAGAAGTTCGGTGCCGAACATGGCAAGCCCAATGTGTTGAACATGGCGGAAAAGACGGAGGCAATGGTCCAAATGGACTATGCTGAAAATTGGATGTGCAGATACCAGGACGAAATAACGGCAGTGTACTATGTCAAGTCCCAGGAGACCATCCACCCAATGGTGGTACACTTCAAGGAGGATGGCAAGCTTTGTACCAAGAGCTACGTGTAGATTACAAGTGTCACTGCTCACACTGTTGAAGGAAGTCAATGAAATCCTTCCGGAACTGTCGACTCTGCACTTCATCACAGACTCACCAACTTCACCGTACCGGAACCGCACAATATGTGCCCTAGTAGCAAAATTTCCGTCACTGTTCGGTCTTAGAGCTTCGTGCGCACCTGGCTGGAGGCTGGCCACAGAAAAGGCCCCTGTGACGGAATGGGTGGTGACATGAAAAGGAAGACTGACAACCTGGTGAAGGCTGGAAGAGTAATCACCACGAGGTAAGAGTTCTGCCACGCAAATTTATGCTAGTGATACGACCATGACCCTCCTGGAGATAACCCTCGAAGTCATCCAGGGCTGCAAGGATGAGATCGAAACATGGAATGTTCCAGAAGTCCGTGGCATAAAGTGCTGTTGTGGTCCTGGGCCCAGTCATGAAAATCTGCAGTACTCCCAGCTTCAGGGATTCCTGCTACACGAAGGGCGGAGGTTCCATCCAACATGTTCTGGTTGGGAGAGCACGCAACTGGCGCTGGAGGGGGAGATGGATAACATACAGGTGGTGGTAGAAAGGTTACAGAGGCAGGTGGTGGAGGAGAGGGGTGACAGACATATGGTGGAGGAAAGGGTCGAGAGACAGGTGGTGAGGGAGAGGGACGACAGAGAGGTGGTTCAAGAGAAGGATGAGAGAGAGAGAGAGCGGTGGTGCTTTTCACCTTTATAAAACATCAAGTCTGAGAGAGCAAAAAATACTTCAAAAAAAGAAGTCCGAAACATTCTTACTGAATTTAAAACACATATGTTTTACATACATTGAAAATGAAATGTCATATACATATACATACATCGGTTACCTGGTAGCCAGGGTAGAATTGTAATTGTGCAATGCTGATAATGGTTTGAGGTAGGCAGTAGTTTTAAATCAATGCGCACCACCTAATTGGTTCTTCCAGTTTCCTTGTCAATATTACTGATAATATTATATAGAAATTTCACATGAATATCTAGCAGTGTTTCATAACTAGGCAATTTGAAATGCATTAAACAAAAACACTGGTATGTTGATCATAAGTTACTATGAATGTATTATCGTTTACTATATATTATAATAATGTGGATTTACTATGGGCCGAGGTATCAAACAGTAAAAACATGGGAAAATAGTATATTATGGTTTACTATAATTTATTATGGTTTTACACTTTTACTACAGTTTATCATGTGTCTTCGTATGGATTTACTATGGTGAAAGCACAGTAAAATGTAATAACTAATGTACTATAATTTACTGTAACTTACCATGATTTACTGTGGATTTATTATGTTTTACCATAGTAAACTGTAGTACATTTTTAGCAAGGACATTATAATTCCTAAAGTGTGCAATGATATCACGTTTAGTTTATTGTATTTTGAACAGGTCAGATGGAAGTATCTTTAGGCTAAATAAACTTGTGATAGTCTTTCACATAAGATTATGGCGGCCAGTTGAAGACGGCAGAGTTGGGCCCTTTTACAATTAAAGTACATATGTTCACAGGAAAAAGACAACAACTAGCCAATTTCAACTTGCTAATTGAATTTTATTATAAATATAAACATAAACATATTTCTCTTTTGTAATATTGGACGAATACATGTACCAACATCATCACTGTCAGACACGTGTTCAATGGGCGCTGTCATCTTGGATTCTCAGTGTTTCCTCCTTTTGGTTGGATGCAATTTTAATTGAAAGGATCATGTTCTAGTTAGACTTCCTGTTATTTTTCGAGCAACTCGACGAATAAAAAATGTCTTCATATGGCAAATCTTGGGGCACCTTGCATTGATCTTGGTCTCTCGGTCCTTTCAGAATGGTAACCGCTCCGCACTGCAAAATGCATGCATAGCAGGAGACGACCAACCACACTAAGACATTCATGTGATTATATGGTTGATGTGTCATCACATTAAATGAAAGTATGTATGTATATAATATACAATAAAATATAATAATTGTATTTGTTAATATTCTTTCTGTACCATATTATGTATTGTATGTATGTGTGGATGAGTTGTGTAATATAATAAAATTATTTGTATTATAGCTGAGTAAAGCTTATTATTATAATTGTATTATTATTGTGTGGAAGTGAGTTGATAACCTGAAATATTTATGATGCATATTCTTGATTAGAGAAGTAGACAGCTTCAACATGCAGTACCAACAGGATATACATGTATAACACTACTTTTACCGAATGACCTTTGACAAATGAAAGCTAACATACTGTGATTAGCAACATATAGTTTCCTTTCAATTCACATCACACTCGGTATGTAAGACCAATACACATCGTCATTGAATAGTTTGTGTTCGAATTCACTTTAAAAGTTACTTAATTTATTTTCTTACCTTGACTTTCAACATTTCCTTTCCTAAATTCTTCTATGATTGGCCCCAGCGACTGCAGTAATTCTTCAGCAACACTCTCTGGTAGCAAAGTTCCATTTGCCCTCCTTGTATGCGTCTCTAATGCTTCTAATCTATAAGATAAATGTTTACTTTAGGTTATATACATGAAAAGGTTATATATTTGTATTAATTGTTGTTTATAATTACATTGATTATAATATTTATATTGCATATTTAGTAGGGCGGGACTGTTAGGCAATGCCACTTTGCCTTAACTGTAGTAACTGAATCACCACTAAATGATAGTAAGGTTAACTACCGGGTAACAAAGTTTGGCCCCAAACCCGACAGTCAACTTATACAACTGTGGTGTAAAAGCAATTGCAGAGACGGTTGGGGGCCTACCATAAACGATATCACGCTATTTTGCTCATTTTAGATCCCCCAATTCCATTGCCATGCTTAACCTTGAAGCTTACCGAGTGATGCATGCAGCTCTAGTTGAAGCCGGAGGGTGGTCTGTTGTGGCAAGCCGGAGGCAGTCATCGACGGTACGTTTAAATCGTGCCAAAAAAAAGGTGGAATTAGAACTACTCTGTAGTCGCTCCTGTGCTCGCTGAATGCGGCGAGGAGGCATTTTGTAATGCACATTAAATAGGATGACGAACTATAGAGTCTTCCCGCCTTAATACATTTAACTAAGATCCTTATTCATTTGTTCAACATCTGATTCATAGCTAAATGAGTCTTTATTGGTTGATACGTTAACGCGTTAACTTCTTCGAGTCCTTATTGGTTGCTAAGTTAGTACGTTAACTTATTGGCGTTCTCATTGGATGTTAATTCAATGCGTTAACTTCTTATTTAACGCGTTAAGTGTACCGCGTTTATGGCCCTATCGGCCTGCGCGTTAACTTCTTCGAGTCCTTATTGGTTGCTAAGTTAGCGCGTTAACTTATTGGTGTTCTCATTGGATGCCAAGTTAACGCGTTAAGCTATTGGCGTTCTCATTGGTTGCTACGTTAGCGCGTTAACTTGTTCGCGTTCTCATTGGTTGCTAAGTTAGCGCGTTAACTTCTTTGTGTTCTCATTGGTTCTAATTCAACGCGTTAACTTCTTATTTAACGCGTTAAGTGTACCGCGTTTATGGCCCTATCGGCCTGCCATACACGCCTACCAGCAGAGCGTTCCTGTGATTGCACGTAGTGCGCATGCGCAGGTATTGTTGATATTAGTGACATTTTGTACGAGATAGTTGACCAAAATAAACATGGACATTTTTTAACGTTGTTGTGTAGTAGTCTTTGCATACTATGTCCACATCTTTACAATGATGAAATACGCTACGGCTATTATTCACGAAATCGAATGGCAGCGCAAGAGAATGAGGTATGAAACATTTATTATTGAACTTAATGTAATATCACCCGCTTATATGTTCTTACTTAGGTCTTAGATTATTTACTCCAAACAGCCCAAACTTGAGCTAACGCAGGAGTTGTATGGTGCTTGTTTGTGCGCATGCATTGTGGGTAGTTTGTTTGTTTATTTTATAGGCCCTTTAGATGATTGGGTGTGGTGAAAGGGAGGTTCATGATCGCTGTTTGAAACGCTATGGGGCTTTCTAGTTCAGTAATCGGTGGTGGAATCATATTCCAGATTCGAACTGCTCGGGGGTAGAAAGAGAACACTGCTGCATTGATGCGGCACCTAGGGGCTACGTAGTGGCCACGGTTTTTTGACTGTGTTAGTAGACCTAGTGGGGGTGTGATGTTGACTGTGTTAGTAGACCTGGTGGGGGTGTGATGTTGATTATGTTATTTAGTATTTTGTAAAATGTCATGGCTTGTTTGATAATGCGTCGTCGTTCAAGAGTTGACCATCCAAGGGTGGCTATTAGGTCTGCTGCGTTTGTTTGGCGTCTGTGGTCATTTTTGACAAATTTGGCAGCACAGTGTTGTACTCTTTCAGGGTGTTTAATTTGGGTGGCAGTGTGTGGGTTCCATATGGGAGAGGCATACTCGAGTTTTGGTCGGATTAACATGTTATAGGCTGTTTCTTTTACTTCAGGTTTGCATGGTCCGAGGGTTCGTTTGATCATGCCTAGGACTTTTGAAGATTTGGAAGCTATGTCAGTGATATGGTTAGCCCAGGTTAGTTTACAATCTAATTTTATTCCAAGATATGTGTGGCTAGAGGCGGTAGTGGTATGCCAAAGAGTGAATATGAATGTAGTCTGGGTTTGGTTTTGTTTGTTATTGGGAGATGCACACATTTAGATATGCTAAATTCCATCTGCCATTTATTAGACCATGTTTGGAGTTTGATCAGGTCAGATTGAAAAGTTTCGTGGTCGGTTTCGGATGTGATTTTGCGATATATAATGATGTCGTCTGCAAAGAGACGTACGGAAGATTGGACATTTTCGGTTATGTCGTTTATGTAAAGTAAAAATAGGACAGGTCCTAGGACTGAGCCCTGTAGTACACCAGATGTAACATTTGTGCTGTCCGACTGGGCTCCATTGACTGAGACTCTCTGTTTGCGGTTGGATAGAAACGATTTGATCCAGTTTTGTGTGTTTCCAGTTATTCCATAGAAAGCTAATTTGGATAGGAGGTTTTTATGGGGGACTTTGTCGAAGGCTTTGGCAAAATCGAGTAGGATGGCATCTATTTGTGTCTTATTGTCCATAGCAGTCATCCAGTCGTGGACTGTCTCGATGAGTTGAGATTCACAAGACAGACCTGATTGGAATCCATGTTGGAAGTGGATGACGATGTTGTGTTTGTGTAAGTGTTTCCACATGTTGCTTAGAATGATGTGCTCCATAACTTTGCAGAGGATGCATGTTAACGAAATTGGTCTATAATTAGCAGGGTCTGATTTGTGGCTTTTTTTGTGTATTGGTGTTACTAGTGCTTGGAGCCAGTCATCTGGGAGTTTGCAAGTGTTGTATGACTGCTGGAAAAGGTGTGTGATGATGGGGGCAATTTCCACTGCAGTCTCTTTAAGGACTCTGGCTAGGAGTTCGTCGGGGCCTGTAGCTTTATTTTGGTTTAGGTTTTTCAGTTGCTTAATTACTCCGTCTATCCGGATTTCGAGGGAGGGCATATCGGGATAGATGGATGGAGCTAGGTGGGGGATGGGGTAGATTTCTTGAGTAAACACGGAACTAAATTGGTTGTTAAGTGTATTTGCTTTGTCGTGATCATTTGTGATTGGTTGGTCGTTTGCTTGCAGTGTAGGGATGCCAACGTATTCTCGTTTGTTTGCTTTAATGAATGACCAGAATTGTTTTGGGTTTGTTTTTAGGCTGTCTCCAATGTGATTGTTTAGATAGTCTGAGTAGGATTTGGTTGCAGCTTTAGTGGCTTGTTTTCGGAGTTGCCTAAACCTTTCCCAGTCACTATTACGTCCAGTTTGTTTTGCTTTTTTGTGGCTTTTGTTGCGTTTTCTTTGCATTCTTATTATTTCACGTGTTATCCAGGGGAGGTGGGTTTTTGCTTTGGGCTTTGGTGTTGCGGCTGGGAATATTATTGTTGACTAATGAAGTAAGATTATTCCGGAAAAAGTTCCAATTTGTGTTGACATGTGTTGAATTTGGGTTCGTGTCAAAGTATGTTGTTGTTAGTTGTTTTATGTCATCTTTAAGCTTGTCCCAGTTTGCAGATTTATATTGGAACAATGGTGGTTTACTGTTACGGATTGGATTTAGGTTTACGTTAAAGGTCACAGCTTCATGATCACTCATGCCGGGAGTGGTGTGAGTGTTAGCAATTATCGATGGATTAGAAGTGAGTATGAGGTCAAGGATATTGTCGGAATCACCTCGTGTGGGATCGTTGACCATGTTTTGTAATCCAAATTCTCTAATTATTTCTAGCAGTTTATTATGCTTGCTGGCAGTTCTGTTGTCGGTGGTTTGCTGCTTGCCCCAGTTAATAGCAGGAAGGTTGAAGTCACCTGCTATAATTACATTAGGATAAGTTTTTTATGATCTGTACAGTTTTGTTAGGGATTCGTGGAGAGCTTCAAGGGGTTTAAGGTGGTCACTGGGAGGTCGGTAGTAGGATGCAAAGTATATGGATTTGTTTCGTGTGAAATGGATTTTTGTGCATACTATTTCACAGCTTGAGTTTAGTTTTGTAAGTGGTTCTGCTACAATGTACGGTCATTGACGTTTCCTAGTTTCCTAGTTGTTTCCAGCAATCGGCAACGTTCTATTAACTGACTAGTCTGTATATATTGTGGTTACAATGTTATGATTTTATGAGGTCTCATTCAACTAGCCAGCCTTTTTCAGAACATTATCGCCAAGCCGACCTCTCTATGCTGGCATTGAGGGTGGTCACTGCCAGGGTGCTTGTCGTCCTCAGTGGTTCTTTTACGTCCCAAATTGAGACGGGACCGACATTAACGTGATCTCCGATTCACGAGGGATACACAGTCCCCAATGTTGACAGCCAGGTTTTTACACCAAATATACCATACCTGCCCGGTCCGGGTATTGTTGCGCGTCTTCTTTTTTCTTCAGACGCTTCATTTACAATACAACCATTACCCGCATTAGCGAAATTATAAACTGTAAATGTAATGAGTCTACGCATGGCGTGAGCCCTTACTTAAGCATTATTTTATGTGAAATTTTGAAGAAAAACAAACACTGCATTGGCTTTGCTGCATGCATATTAACTACTATCCTTTATTTTTCTAGACCTAATTATTTTATGCGACAACCTATGCCAAGGCAGAGCTACAACTGTATATTTTACTATAACATTAGTATTATCCCTAATTAGAACTCATATTAGTATACATTAAAAGTTTTACATGGGTGTTAATAAAATTAATACTGAATTGCACAGGCTACAAAACATATATGTTAATATCAGATTCATTTGATTTACCTTGATAATAAATAAAATAAGAACATTTTGCCCTTTACAAATGTATTACTTGTGTTACTACAATTTGAATTATTAATTTAAGTGTGTAAATCTTTTTTTTCAGAAGATTGTTTGCTCTACGTCTACGAGAAGACTGGCATCCTGTGATGGTTGTGAAGACGGGTTCGTTCTGACCTGTTACTTGTGATGGACGAACACACCTTCAGCAGACACATGTGTCTCAACAATGCCTAGTTCAAACACTTTGTGAACTTTCTTCTCGAAACAGGCCACGACACACCCGTTGAATATGGAGGAATGCCACGAATACCCTTTGCGAAGAAAGCTCTCGTATTCTTGTGGTATATGGCAAACACAAACACTTCAATTTTTGATTAATTTAACATCTAACAGAGCACAACACATCGAATAATAGCAAATATAATACAGGACATTCCCCACTTTTCATATCAGCATATTCTTTGCCTGAACAGTATTCATAAACAACACAAACATATTCTCATCTTGTGGTATCTCAAACATCATTGATGCAACAGTTGGATGCCACATCATAATTTCTTATCTGCAATGCCATGGCGATGACTATATTAACAGAAAGGGTTATTATTATGTTCTTCTACAAGGTATATTTGATGAAAGTGCCAAATTCATTGATGTGTTTGTTGGTCCCCCAGGTTGAGTACACGATGCAAGAATGTTTCATATGTCACCCATTTACAGTGCCAGACAGCATCGCCTGGGAGATAAATGGATAACTCCTTGGCGACAGTGCTTATATTTATCATGACTTTCCTTGAATTGTTACACAGCTCAGAGATAACAGAACACTGACTCATGACCAAATTCTACGAAATTCAGCTGTATGTCGGGCACATTTTATTACATAGAATGCATTTGGTCGACTCAAGTGTAGATTCAGACGAATCAAGGATATTCAGAATGTGAACTTAATTATCATATTTCACATAATAACTGCTGCTTGTGTTCTACATGACATGTTAACAGAGGATATGATTCAATGTAATTAACACCTAGATGGATGCCCAAGGTTTTATGATGGTAATGAGTAAATAGGAAGTCAATGACATTCTGATTATACCTCATTTGTTTGAATATACATTTGAAATTTACCACTTATTCCACTACGTATATCTTATTTCTTACTTAAAATTATCTTTGTAGTATTGTGTGTATTGAATACGATGGTTAACATCTCATAACCGGACAATCGAATAATATTATGGTTTTACCTTCAACGATTTATATTAACATTGTAATTTTCAAATAGACTGTACTTTTCAGACCTATTTATAATGTACTGTAGTTGGGTAAGAGTTCAGAAATTATAATTGTTTTCTTATGGACAATCATATATATGTCTACACAATACGTAGGAATTAATTGTTTAACTTATATTGTTCATATTTGAATTGTCAAATATAGCCTTGCCTAACATTACTTTCATTAACTTCAAATTTCACGAGTACATGGTTACTGTATTGATAAAGTGTAATATGTGTAAATGTGTGCATCATAATCTTGCATGTATAATACTACAGAACCTGGATTATTTCATGTTAAGATAATTTACAAACAAGTCTGTATGCGATAGACATGTAAATGTTCTGTTCACATTGCATGAACAGTGAACATGGGCACGGCTGGTTTGTTTGTGAAGAACACAATTATGTTTAACAGAGAGGTGATGGCATATCAGCGAATGTCACAATAAAATATCTGCATTAATTTGCAGACACTAATTTACCCATGTGTACTGTATCAGTGTATGTCTCCACTTCTTTATTTATGTGATATGTCATACATGACAGGTAGTTGCCAAAGCATTGTGGCATTTGGCTGATACCAAAATATACAATTAAGGGTCTTTATAATTGTGGCAGCAGAGTCACCCGCATGCAACACTGGTAATGAAGTGTAATATACATAACAGTCACACAAGTGTTTCAGTGTAATTATGATATTTTAATCAAATATTAAATGTTGATATATACACCATGCAGTACTGTATACAAATACATATATGCTTCACAAAAGTCATTATTGACAGAACTCCATAATTTTGACATTACTATTTTAAATTGAAAGTGTGAGCTAGCCTTTCATTGTAGATGGGGACATGCACATTTAAATAAATTATATACAATGTTCACAATTACGTATGTATATATACACACACACAGGTATGTATATATTATTAATGATGATGTGATATTACATAAATCAGTTACACTTATAAAAACAACCTATATTTCTGGAAATATTAATACTTGACATAACTTAAGTCATAACAACATTATAAAATATGTAACGTATGATTTCATGACAAGTAACAATTTATTTTAAAAATTAAAACGTTTTTATTCTACCAGATTTTCAAAAAAATAGTACTATTTGTTAAGTTTTGTTATCTGTTATTATGATGCTCATGTTTATGACAACATACATATTCTTAATCTTTGTCTACACAGCAAATCAGGCGACGTTAAGGTCAAATATGAAGAACATTATGATACACCACACGAATTGTTTATCCATACTGTTGAATGCCAGACAACTCGGCCCACGGACAACTCGGCCCGAGACGACTCGGCCCAGGCCGAGTTGTCTCGAGACATCTCGGCCCCATCCTGAGACAACTCGGACCCCATCCTGAGACAACTCGGCCCCCGCAAGTCGGCTCGATGAAAACTTAATGCATGTGTGTGTGCGTGTGTGTATTTTTTCTCAAAGACAATGGGAATTCATCTGCCTTTCATACTTTTTCATCGAGCCGACCTGATGAGGCCGAGTTGTCTCGAGACGATAAATATTTAACATAATTATTTATTCATATTTAAACTAACTAAGCCACCCAACGGTCTTTGATCAGAGTTTTTCACCAGATCGCATGAATGTTCAGTTATTCACACGTACTCCGAGAGTACGTAGCATGCCAATTACCCCGTTGTGTCGTTTCATAGATCAAAACACACACATAGGGTGTTTGAACTTCAGCACTTTCTGACAAGACTGGTTTACCTTCCCTTTGATGACGAGTACATGAATTAAAATAGCTCAGAGTCGATAGTTACCGAGCAGATCTTGAGTGTCAGTTTTGCACAAGCCAAGTTCGAAACAGCTTAATGCTTACGATAGGTGTGTGACGCATATATTGATATTGCTCCTTGTGAATGTCCATACTATAATCACTTCCCCAAAATCTAAGTTGTTAGCATATATTCCAGTTGTTTGCATAATCTTCGTTGTTATTGAAAGTGTGAAAAGATCAGTCGGATGATACATTCTGACAACTTCAGAATTATCTGCTCAACGAAACAATGACGGAGTCGCAAGCGAGTTACCCCTCTGTGTCCATTCACACATTTATACTGTCGTAGTAAACAAGAAGCCGACAAACAACTACAACTACATTCGCTTCAGAATTATCTGCTCAACGAAACAATGACGGAGTCGCAAGCGAGTTACCCCTCTGTGTCCATTCACACATTTATACTGTCGTAGTAAACAAGAAGCCGACAAACAGTTACATTCGCTTCAGAAGTATCTGCTCAATGAAACAATGACGGAGTCGTAAGCGAGTTACCCCTCTGTGTCCATTCACACATTTATACTGTCGTAGTAAACAAGAAGCCGACAAACAGTTACATTCGCTTCAGAAGTATCTGCTCAACGAAACAATGACGGAGTCGCAAACGAGTTACCCCTCTGTGTCCATTCACCCATTTATACTGTCGTAGTAAACAAGAAGCCGACAAACAGTTACATTCGCTTCAGAAGTATCTGCTCAACGAAACAATGACGGAGTCGCAAGCGAGTTACCCCTCTGTGTCCATTCACACATTTATACTGTCGTAGTAAACAAGAAGCCGACAAACAACTACAACTACATTCGCTTCAGAAGTATCTGCTCAACGAAACAATGACGGAGTCGCAAGCGAGTTACCCCTCTGTGTCCATTCACACATTTATACTGTCGTAGTAAACAAGAAGCCGACAAACAACTGCAACTACATTCGCTTCAGAATTATCTGCTCAACGAAACAATGACGGAGTCGCAAGCGAGTTACCCCTCTGTGTCCATTCACACATTTATACTGTCGTAGTAAACAAGAAGCCGACAAACAACTACAACTACATTCGCTTCAGAATTATCTGCTCAACGAAACAATGACGTTTCAGAAATATGTCCATTTATTTATTTAGATCGATCGTCGATGAACTCCCGGCTGACCCTATTGCCGTTGATGAGTCGGCGCCAGACTTCACGATCCTGGAGGAAGTGACGCAGCGAGGGAAAAGGAAGCTCGTCTGGAACGGCTACTCGTACACAGTCAAGGTAAATTCACGAACAATAGAACAAATCATTATGATAGCAGGTGTCCGTTGAAGAAGGATAATAACATTTCTGCATTAAAACATATCTGTGAGAATTGTAAACTCTTTATTATTTTAATATGCATATTTTTAATTTGGAACTGTTAGTAGACGTAGTAGTATATATATATATATATATATATATAGTTATATATATACATTATTTGGTATTCCAGCGACAGAAAGGGGATTCTACAATGTGGCGATGCACAGTACGTAACAAGAAAACAAATTGCCAAGCTACTGTGCATCAAACCGGTGACAAGTTCATCGTTGGGCCTAAAGACCATGCGCACGGCCCTGAAGCCGGAGAGGCTACATCGTTGACAGTCAAAGCAAAGGTAAATATAATAATAATTACATTAAATAATCATAATAATGATAATAGTAAGAATGGACATAGAGCATTATTTAATGACGATATATACAGTAGTCCCTCTCTTCAGTACACATGTGAGTGAATATGGAAGATGGTATTGTTAAGTGTGTGCTTTTATCAATCAATCAATCATCTTGTAAATTGCAATTAAGATTCACAAATATGATGTATAAAAGGTTCATCTCAAATGTTGTCAATGTAGCCCAATATTAAGCCTAAACCGAGGTGAAATAGTACACAAGCATCGTCAAATTATGCCAAACGAGTGACGCACAATTTGTGCATTAATGAATATATAATATCTTCCTTAATCGCATATTGTTGTTTGCTTGTCATAGATCAAAGCTGAAGCAAGGTCCGAAATCTTCCAGTCCGCAACGGCGATTGTTGAGAGTGTTCTGCTGCGCGACTTGGATGTTCAACATCCATGCGAGGCCTTGCCCGGGATTATAAGTCTCGCACGCTCCGCCAACCGCGCCCGGGCCAAGCTAAGACCACAAGAACCGCGAGACGTAGACTTCCAGGTATGAACTGCGTGACATTACTTTGTGAAATGTATCGGTATAATCAAATTTACAACACAAATATTTTGTTTTGTACGTAGAGCTTCGGATATTTCGTTTGTAATTGTCATCATTAAAATGCAATGTTCATATTGTATAATTTCAGCTGGCTGAAGATTTTCTGCCCGAAGGATTCATCAAAGCCGACATTCGTGTGGACGATCAGCGTCATCTGTTATTTGCGACAGACAGACAGCTCGATCTACTGGCACACGCAAGGAGGTGGTATCTTGATGGAACGTTCAAGGTCGTCAAGACGCCCTTTGTTCAGCTGTTTTCGATACACGCTTTCCTACAAGAAGATGACGCGATGAAACAAGTGCCACTCGCGTTCATCTTCATGTCTCGACGCAAGACAAAAGACTACAAAGAGGTAAATTTAATTTATATCGTGATCTACAAAATTAGTTTTATTAGAGTCTTACTGACATTGTATTTTATGTGCTACAATATGTATGTTAGTGTTATCTTAACACAGCAGTGTTAATAGATAATTCATAATTTTAACGGACATTTTATATTTTGTGTAATATTTATTTTTATTATTATATTCATATATATATATATGTTTAAATATGTCATTTTGTATGATGCGTTGATGTTAATCGTAATTGTCATCATTTAAAGGTGTTTCGTGTTACAAGCCGATTGCTGCCGCGACCCGCATCCGTGCGCGAATTTGTGGCGGACTTCGAAAAAGGTACTTAATCACTTTTTATAGAATGATGATCGTATATGAAAATGTTACTTGTATGCTATGCTAAAATTGTGAGTCTTCAGTTTGCACACAGACATGGTGAGAGTTGCGCACATATTTGCATGATTAACTAATTGTAAGTGTTCCGTATGTTTGCAGGAATGTGGAAGGGTCTCCGCGCCGTATTCAATGAACCTATCATAAAGGGGTGTTGTTTCCACTGGACCCAGGCGGTGTGGCGCAAGGTGCAGGACTTGGGGCTGCGCCAGGCTTACCTGACAGACGAAGGAACGTACAAGTACATCAAGAAGGTAGGCATACTTAATACCCTGTACTTTGTCAGATTGGATATATGTCTATGTAACATTGTTGTGTGTATCCAAACATTTGGCAAGCAGCTAGCTTTACTAAATATAAGTTGTTTGTCCTAGTAAATATGACTGCTTTATAAATATATTTCTGGTGTATGTGTTTTCCAGGTACTAGCACTTCCTTTCTTGCCGGCCGAACACATCCCGGCAGCGTTCCATGCGCTGACCCCACAGGCGACGACATTCGTGCTGGTCGACCTCATGGATTACGTCGAAAACACGTGGATTAACAGTCGTGTTTGGAATACCGACTCCTGGTCGGTATTCCAGCAAAGTATACGCACCAATAACGACGTAGAAGGTTGGCACCACCGCATCAACAAACGCGCCCGCGGTACAGCCCCGCCATTCTACAGGTTGGTGCCACTGCTGTTTGCAGAAGCACAACTGATCCCGATTTGGTCTCGATTCGTTTCGGAGAAGAAACTCGTGCGGCGCCAGCGGAAATGTTACAGGCAGCTACAAGGGAAATTGTTTTGTCTGTGGGCTACATATGCAGCTGGCGAAATATCGACATCGAAATTGCTTAAGTCTTGTGGCAATGTATATGCTCCTAGCCGAGTGTAAATGAGGACTGTAGCCGCCTGTGTGATATTACCATTGTGTGTGGAGGTGGTGGTGGAATCCTATTAAAGTTGTGTTAAGACGTTACCATGCTTTGTCTCTTACACACCGATCATAGACTGTGCTTAAAACAAACAACAACCAGTGACAACCAGTTTCGTTTTAAAAAGAAGCATGGCACTGACATGTTGCCTTGTGCATACAACTGGCGACATTGTCTAGATATATCATTGTCATCTAGCATACTATTTGAAATGATTTGACAAATACTACACGATCATCAGCATACGTAATATTATTTACACAATTATATCTTACATAACTTACTATATTGCAACCATAATGTACAGTGGATAAACCATCCACGTAAAGACTGAACAAATAGGGGGATAAAATACATCCAGTCTAACTCCATTACTTACATAAATACTGTCAGACACATGACTACCCCATCTTACACACATTTGTTGGTTATAGTTATGTATGCTTAACGCTACCAAAACAGTTGACCCAAACCGAGCAGCGAGGCCAATTTTTTAAAACGTAATCAGTCCAGCTATGTCATTCGCATAAATGCAAATGGCGGATAATCAGCTGACGATAGAGTACAACTCGCCGGTTTCCTCTCAGGTGGAAAAACATCACTACAAAAGCAGAAAATATCAGGCAGAGGGGAAACATCCGTGGACGCAGAAGTAGTGTCAGAACGGAGGCCGAGTTGTCTCAGGACGGGGGCCGAGTTGTCTCAGGATGGGGCCGAGTTGTCTCGAGATGGGGCCGAGTTGTCTCGAGACGACTCGGCCCGGGCCGAGTTGTCTCGGGCCGACTTGTCCGAGGGCCGAGTTGTCCGCCTACCATACTGTTTACATGTTGCACGTGGCAATGACGTGGGCGATATTACAACAATATCAGTTGTCACACAAGAAATACAGCGAATCACAATAACTTAGCATGATCTGCATTCTTCTTGGCATCGGTGTTGCTTGTTCTGGCTTTATCATTGTTTTATTGTTATGGTTATCGTATCAATTTGTAAGATCACAAATAATTTGTACCCATGATCGATTTGACGTTCAACAAGGTGAAGGTCGCCTACTATTTACGACTCGTGAACTCGGGCACCTTCGTTACTTTCGAGTTCACGACTTGTGAATACGACTTGTGTGGTGTCTGGAATGCTATTTACGAGTCGTGAAGTCGTATTCACGACTTCACGAGGTGATTGGAACGCATCATTATACACAGCGATGTTTGTAAGAACTCTGTATTACTCAGGAAGTGGATTAGTGCAATTTATACACTATAATATACCTTTTTTTCTATGGACATAATACATATTCCATGTACGCTTTTTTTTCTGAAATAAAGATTGATTGATTTATTATTTGTGTTTGAAGTTCTTTAGTGACGCCTCCTGGTTAGTAGCAGTGGCCATGGCTCAATGTTGGAGTCTAGCAATAGGTGTCGCTGTGAAGGAGGTGGAAATTGACAGAGTGGAAAAACCGCACATGTGGCAAGGGTGCCGATAGTATTAAATGAGTAGAGAGAAAGAGCCGCATTGGTGAGTGCAGAGTTATGTATATAACACAGTTATCAATTGCAACAAGGCCAAGGTGACATAATGGTTTAATTCTGTGGCCATGAAGGACACGTCTATCAACTAATTATAAAGCAATGTTGGCATAGCTGACTCATCGGTTAAATCCTACAGTCTGTTTCCAGAATTGTTGAGTTGATTTGCACTCACTAATAATATATTACAATGATTGCTAATTTTATGTAAGCATCTATCTACGTGTCATGATGTACAACTGGTATTAAAACACCAAACAATGGGTAGTTTTAAATGTGGTTCAATTACACAGGTCCTAATTATATGGACAGATATTGCCTTTGTAGTTAGGTAGTACTTATGTCATGAAGCAAGGTTTTACTGATTGTCTAATCGACGAGGTACTGTTGTCATGATGCACGAATCATAGATGGTTACCGATGGCATTTGATTGTAAATAATTATACAAGGTTCCTACTAAGTCTAAGGCGACACAAATTTGATTATTTGGATTACGGACCTGCCGACGTTGTTTTTGACAAAACGGAAATAAAATAAAATTGCAATTTTGAACTTTTATTTCGGATCGAAATGCCGAACCAATGATTTTGTATTGATTCACCGAGCATATACGCATCATACCGAACATTGTATGTTAAACACCATTTCATTGGTTGTCGCGCATCTTCGGTCTACGATCCAATAAATCCGCGAAAATCCAACTTGTCATTAATTGATTTAAATCATACCTGAACCAGACTTTGCAGTGTGGTTTTGTAACAAGAAATTGAAGTTTGGCACTGCTTTCCAAAAGGAGGTAACAAAATTTATATTGTCAGACACTATCAACAATGTCATTTGCCGTGTTTGTAGCGATGCCGCTCTAATATCGAAAGTATGTTTTGCCGTTGGCGTCGAATGGGCTGATTGTTGTCGAAATGACAGCGAGCTTTCCAGCAGATGCCAAATGAGCAATTCAACGTTTATTACATTTTTTTTCTTGAACGATGACAACGTTAGTGCCACAGAAATTAACCAAAAAGGCAACCCGAAGGCCGACAATTTAGACACAATACAAAACAGCAATAAAGAAAAACTGTCAACTCGCAACACGGGCGAGACCAGTAACGTACGCATGATTAACTACTCATTCTTTCTACAAAATTGACTACATGCAAAAATCTAAACATCGGATTTTGGCCAATCAAGTTAGCACGCTGGGCAAACGGGTTGTAGACACTCTTCAATGCCTGCATAGTCAGTGTAAAGTTGTGACAAACACGACACATTGGATGCAGTCCACAACTTGTAATTAGCTTAGACCTTAGTATACAATCAACTGGCCAGCCATGCTTGTGGCCTTCTCTAAGGTCAAGGTCCCGGTTCCTATTATTATCCCCGGCGATTACCATAAACTATCAATTAGTAGCGGTTACTGCAAACTGCAGAACACTACATTCCTCCCCTTTTCACTATTAGCTAACAACTATCATTAATTCTAATCTACCCTTAACAACTATCATCATGTGCATTCTAAGTCCTTATGCTGATTGCTCAGATATGTGTAACATTAAACGTAGTAGTAGTAGTAGTAGTATTTTATTAGAGTCTCACTCCACGTATACATGCTTTAAAATACAAGACAAATAAATATATTACATTCAAAGTTAGCACTGTATACAAAGACCACTCAAAAAGAGTTATGAGAGACTTGTAAAAACAAAAATGTACAAATAAAAACAGTAATAATTTAATAAACATGTGCTATTATTTTGTTGTATTGTGTAATCTTGTGTGCAGTATTTTTTGGAGGATGCTGGCAGTTTTACTTATTATATTGTCATTACTCAATAAATATACAAATTTATCTTGATCATTCATACTGGAAAAAGCAGGATCATTAATTGTTGCATAGCCTATTAGTTCTTTTCGTTCGTTAACATATAAAGGGCATTTCATTAAAACGTGAAACTCATTTTCTATTTCATTCGTGCAATTATAACACGTCCTAGCTTCAGGTGGGGGGTAATTTCGTTCAAAACGTCCAGTTTCAATTCTGATTGGTGCCACGCCACATCGAAATTTTGCAAGTGCTGATCGATTACTTCTAGTCATGATTTTTTTAACATAATGCTCAGTTACAAATTTTGTTTTGAACTGTTTATAAGTTCTTAGTTTATTTCTACTACCATTTCTGCCCTCTTCTCTATTTATAATATGAAGCCATTGCTGTTCCTGTAATACAGACAGGCAAACATATGTGTGTTCTATTATAGCCTTTACATTAACATGGTCTCTTATATTAGTAAGATTATGCATATTTAAGTCATTATAACGATGGTATACTTCGTAGCCCCAATTTCGTTTCCCACTTACGGCCATTTCCATCATCCATAGAAACACACGTTTTGTCACTCTAGATACATCAATATTGATCAAACGACACCAGAGCCTAGTAACAGATAGCCATTGTTGGTTAGTCGGGGTTTTCCACCCCATTTCACCCTGTACTGCTGCTGATGGGGTATATTTACCCACACCTAGGAAAAATCGACAGGCTCTATTATGTATGCTATTTATGACCGAATATTCCTTTGTACCCCACACAGCAGAACCATAGTTAATAATGGAGAGCACCATACCATCGTATAGTTTTGTAAAACAGTTAAAAGGCATTCCTCCATTACATTTTGTCTTAGCCATTAACAAACCCAGAGCTCTGTTCGCCGTAGTAGCTACTGTTTTTACCATCACCTTATAATCAAGATATTCAGTTAAAATCAAACCTAAATATTTATACTTATTTACGATGCATATGCTTTGGTCACCTAGTAGAAAATCGCAAGTAGTCTCAGATATCGATGGATTACGAAAATGTACAATTTGAGTTTTGTCTTTGTTAATAGACATGCCCCAGTCATTGCACCATTTCCAGATAACATTTAGCAATGTCTGCAGTTCTTCTGCTGATTCGGCCAGCACCACAATGTCATCTGCGTATGCTAACATTGTAACAATTTCGTCTCCGATCTTAACACCTTTACCCGTGCCTTTCAATTCAGTTAATAAATCGTTTATAAACATATTAAACATGATAGGTGATATAACACATCCCTGCTTAAGCCCGCATTCAACATTGAACCAGTCAGACTTTAAGTTGTTGACCCTAACACAACATTTGTAATCAACATATAATGATTTCAAAGCCTCAAGCATTTTCCCTTGTATGTTGAAGTTCCTAATTTTGTTCCAGAGGAAATTTCTATTGATACGGTCATAAGCTTTACTAAAATCTACGAAACATGCAAACGTTTGCTGGCGGCATTTCTTTCTAGTATTGATTATGTTTGTAATGGTAGATAGGTGGTCGAGACAACTGCGACCTGGTCTAAACCCATTTTGTTCATCACACAAAAGGTTGTTGCCCTCTACCCACGATATAAGACGATCATTTAAAATAGAGCAATATATTTTATACTATACGTATGTAACTATACCAAATGTCCACATGTCAAATTTGTGTTAATGTCTTCATTGTACGTGCGCTTCTATTAGAGTGCATAGTCATCCAGACGTCGAGGGGCGTAACGTCGTCGTTGTGGTCATTGTCGCTTTGGTGTCTCGTTGGGGGACATGGATGTTCTCGACGCAGAGTTGACATCTCGTGACGTGGGGGTTCTAGTATATAGAACGTCGGGCTGACTTTTCTCTCGGTGTGTCACTGGTGTCGCTGTCGTCATCTTAGGAATGTCCACAGTATCTGGGACCTTTTCTATTTCCACCTTTTTTTCCAGACAGGAAGTGGCTTAAACATCTTCTTGAAACGGGATGCATTGCGACGAATGGTGTGCTTGTCATTCGCTGCGGTAACATCTGTACCTTTGATGTTGGTGATCACCATGGGTTTGGGAGAGAACGGAGTGGACAGTTTGTTCGATTTCTTGTCATTACGCATGAGCACAGTGTCCCCCACTTGCAGGTCATTGTGGGTGGCCCTGTTTCTGTGATCAGCATATGTCTTTTGTGTCTGTTTTGTCTGTTCGTCGTTCCTTCGCGCTGCAGCGTGGATCTCGTTGTTGTCATGGTCATCATTCACTGTAATGTGCGGCAATTTTGTTGCAGGTTCTCTACCAAACGGATGGCGATGAGGGGAAAACTTTGTTGATGTGTGTGGTGTGGCCCGGTATTGCCGTAAGAATTGATACATTGCCTGTTTCCAATTCTTCTGTTCTAACACAGCTGATCGAATAGCCTTCATCAGGGGTTTGTTGAAACCTTCCGCTTGTGCATTTCCCCTTGACCAACATTCAGTGACTCTTCTGTGGCGAAACCCACTGTGTTTTGCAAATGAACTGAACGCTTCCGAGTTGAATGGAGGTCCGTTGTCAGATTTGATTACCTCTGGATAACCAAACGTTGTCAATACTTTGTCAAGCACCGGGATGACATTGTTTGCCGACACTGAGCGCACAATCTCTACTACAGGATACCTTGAGTATTCATCTATCAGGACCATTAGTTCTTCGCCTGATGGTAGAGGTCCAAGAAAGTCAACACTTAACTTTCTCCATGGCCCTGCTGGCATATTTGACATCTGCATGGGTTCAAGGTGTGGATGTCCGTTGTATGTGCATTGGCAGGTAAAACACTGGCGTACAGCCGTCTCGACTTTGTCGTTCATTTTCGGAAACCACACATTCGATCTGATGAGTTCCTTTGTTTTGGCCATTCCTTGATGACCTTCATGTGCAAGAGACACAGCTTGGTCTCTTAGGGATGTTGGGATGACTGCCTTTGAGCCCCGCAGTAGTATGTCGTCGTCTGTGACCGTCAATTCTTCTCTAACTTTGTAGAACTCTCGCAACGTGGGGTCATCCGATTTACAGATCTCGAACCATCGTCCGTTTCTGCACAGAGTGAAGATCGTCTGCATCATGCCATCTGTTTTAGTAGCAAGTTTGACATCCTCAATGTTCATGGCATTGGGAATACTGGATGACCCGATAAAGTTCACATACTGTTCGGCCACTTTTTGGTGACGGAGAGCCCCAGCCGTGATTATCGGATTTCTGGACATATAGTCGGTTGGGTTTTTGCTTCCCGCCATATATTTCAGAGTGAAGCTATATGGCTGAAGTCGCAAACCCCATCATTCAATGCATAATGGCGGTTTAGGTTTCTTCCATATGTTTAGCAGTGGCTCATGATCAGTGATGATTGTGAAGTGAGGATCTCCTTGGAGGTACTGGTTAAAGTGTTCACAGCTCCACACTATACCCAGAGCTTTGCGTTCAGTTTGGCCGTAGCGGCCTTCGACGTCTGACAAGGAACGACTCACGTACGCAACTGCCCTACCCTCTTGCGTTAGTATGCTGCCTAACCCTGTGGGACGTGCATCAACGATTATTGTCGTTTCTTTCTTTATATCGAAGTAAGCGGCACACGCATCTTCCACAAGTAGGTCTTTCAGGGAGTTGAATGTGGCTTCATGTTCGCTTGTCCACACCCAATCGGCGTCTTTCTTGGTGAGACTTCTGAGGGGTTCGCTGATCATGAAGAAGTCTGATGAACCTTGACAGGTAGTTCCTCATGCCCAGGAAACTTCTAAGTTTTGCAACATTTGACGGCGATGGCAGTTCATTGATAGCCTGCACTTTCGTAGTGTCAGGTGACACGCCATATTTGCTGAAGACCATCCCGTAGTATTGGATCGAGGATAGATTTGTTTCACATTTATCTGGTCTAAGGGTCAGACCGTTTTCGTGTAGTGCCTCAAGAGTCTCGGCCAGTGCATTGTCGTGCATTAATTGTGCGTTTTCTCCCTTTCCATATACGATGATGTCATCACTAATGTTTTTCGTTGATTTGATGTGACTGATCACATTTCTGATGTGTTCCTGGAATATTTCACTCGCTGACGATATTCCAAAGTTCAGTCTCTTGTATCTGTACAGGCCATTGTGAGTTCTGAACGTCGTGATGTGCCTGGATGACGGATGAAGCTCCAGCTGGTGGTATCCATTGCACAGATCAAGTTTACTGAAGACGGTTGCTCCGTTGAGGTCATGTATGAGTTCGTCTAACGTCGGCATGTTATGGCGTTCTCGTATGATCACCTTGTTTGGCTCACGCATGTCGATGCACAATCTGATAGAACCGTCCTTCTTTGGAGGAGTTACAATCGGAGATACCCACGGCGTGGGTTCACCAACTGGTTCTCGCTCTATTATGTCTTCGTTAAGAAGTCGCTGTTCCTCTTCGTCAATCTTTGATCTGAGGTGAAATGGGATCTTCCGGTTTGTGATTGCGACTGGTCACACGGATTCATCAATGTGCAGTTTCACCTGTACATTTTTCATTTTTCCGATCCCGTTTGTGATGCCGGGGTATCTTTCTTCCCACTCACATTTGATGTTGTTGACAGGAATATCCACCAGTCCTAACTCCTGAGCCGTGGTGAAACCAATGAGGGATCCATGTGCTCCTTTTACGACATGGAACTGATGACACTGAATGGCGGATTTTGATTCGAGTGCTCATCACACACTCCCAGAATGTCAAGAGGTTTGTTTCCGCCGTAGGGTAGGATTTTAGGTGCTCTGTGTTTCCGCAACACTGGTTTCTGTATCCTCTCATAGGATCGTTCATCCATCACGTTCACTGATGCGCCTGTGTCAGTCATCATTCTTATGCTGATATAATTCACAGCAATTGTGGTCATAGGTGATTTTCGTTTATGTTGTTTGTTCGTCGGCAGACTGTTGATTGTCCAAGCATAGTCCTCTTCGCTCGAGGTATCAGTCGTTTGCTGTATATTTGTCTCTGGTTGAACTCGTAGAACCCGTTTTCGTTCTTGTTTCTTCTTTCTGCATACTTTCTCAAAGTGATTAAGCTTCTTACAGAAGTTGCAGATTTCTCCTTCCGCAGGACACACTCCGTCAATGTGATACGTGAACCCACACTGTTGACACATTATCCCACTGTCTGGTTGTGGCTTATGGCTCGCCAGGCCCGACAGCCCTTGTTTGTTTTGGCGTCCTTTCACAACATCCCACGTACGGTTTCTCAAACTTGCCGGTCTTGTTTCGCGACCATGTTTTGATTTATTGATCCTGTTGACGGTTTCCGGGTGAATGGCCTTACTCTGCAAACTTGCCTTTTCTGCTGCTCTGCAGGTGTCAATTGTTGCTTTCAATGTTATGTTACGTTCCTTCAGATGCTTCCTGGATATCACGATCTTGAATACCCAGAATGATTCTGTCGCGTAGTATGGAGTTTCTGCAGTCATCGCAGAAATTGCAGGATTTAATGAGCACCCGTATTGCTGTTAAGAACTGCTCGAATGTATCGCCTGCTTGTTGGTTTCGGTTATTGAAGATAAATCTCTCATAACATTCGTTGGCCTCTCCGACTGCAAAACTGTCAAATTTCACTAGGATTTCATCCACCGATCGAGTGTTGTCGTCCGTGTCGAATGTAAATCCATTGTAAATTCTTAGAGCGTCATCGCCGATCGTGTGGAGTAACAAGGCAACCTGATAATCGACAGGCTGCTTCCCGAGTTGCATGATTGTGGCATAGTTCTTCCATTTTTGTTTGAAGAGCTTCCAGTTTTCTGCAGTATCTGACATGAGATTCACTGGTGCCGGCGATCGTATCCCATGTACAGGCGGCACCGGTGGCGCCGCGGCGACAGCTTCGTTGTTGTCAGACATTTCAGGCTGGTACGAACAATGACACACAGACAGCTTATGTGCGTGCAACTGATGACGGTGATATCAATGTACAGTTCACCTTGTCAATGCAATGGTCATCAAGTGTTCAGTATTGTTCGTGAAAACACAACATCAGGCTGTGTCTGTGAGCGATGATGTGATGACCTACACATATCACACGTACCGACTCGGTGGATGCAGCGTATCCTAATTCAGTACTAATAGTCAGATGTGAGTACTTTCGATCCCATCCTCGTCGCCATTGTAAAGTTGTGACAAACACGACACATTGGATTCAGTCCACAACTTGTAATTAGCTTAGTATACAATCAACTACAATCAACTGGCCAGCCATGCTTGTGGCCTTCTCTAAGACCAAGGTCCGGGTTCCTATTATTATCCCCGGCGATTACCATAAACTATCAATTAGTAGCGGTTACCGCAAACTGCAGAACACTACAGTCAGCATCGCATTGCATTACTTTGGAATAGAATAATGTAGTTATATTTGGAGGTATAACAATCAAATCCTAATTTTATGCCAGTCAAATTAATATTATCACAGCAAGATATATCCTGCCTCTAGTCTACATATTTATAGCTGTAATGTTAACACGCCATAATGGTATCTGCCAAGTCTTGTTATCAGTAATTGTTATTCTAAATTTTAATAGTCTTCATTATTAAACTTCCATAAAAGTATGTGTCTTGTAAGTTTTGATACAAGGCTAATTTTTTTAGCAATGTACTGTATGGCTCATATGACAATTCATGTATTTACACAAAACACCTTTCTCGTGCAATGACTTTTATTTTTATTTGCCCCTCCTCCCTAATAAAAATGTCTCAAAAATCCATTATCCTAATAGGGCTCAGCACACTGTCAGTTTTCCCATTGGCGACCATGTTAACGTTTTGTGTGATAAGAATACGTGACCTACAAAGTTTTAAAAATTTCTCACCTGCTGTTATTATCATCTCATTGACATGCTGGTCGAGTTTAGTCAAAATCTAATATTTCTAGCTCTCGTAAAATGCCTGTATGTGTGACACCCGTCAATATTTACGAATGGATGCAGGCAGTAATCCGGCGAAAGGGTCAACTAGCCAAATTGCTGCCAAATACCCTTCCGCTTAGTAAAGTCAGCTACCAATGCACCATTTTACTGTCAACAGCTTCTACAATCACACCGGGAAATCTGACTACTCAAATGCACTTATGTCAGAGCAGGTGAATTCTCTATTTCATTTCTCAAAAATAAATTGCACTTTTTCGTCTGTAACCAAGCAGGAAGTCCAACAGTGTCCTGACCCCAACAATCAAATTGGCGTGGCCTAACGTGTTTACTGTAGGCCTGGATGTGGGCACCATCGTGGTCGCTAGGGGTCAGCACCAACTCACACAATGTTCACTAATTACTAGGCTTTCAATATGGATTGATGTCACATGTAGTACAGATAGCAAATGTATTAGTTTTTTTTATAGCCATCACAGACATCCTTGAGTTGTGACTTGTGAATACTATCGCCAATATTCGAGGTGCAGTCCTGTGGACAGGTATATAACATTTAATGTATTGATATATGTAACTAACAGCATGTGCATTATATGTGTCCTAGTGGCCAGACTGACCATTAACTTGAGTGAATGCCTGGAATAATAAGTTTCATTATGTAGTATGGCAGTGCTTTTTTAGTTTATTGTGACATGGCTTTGTTGCCATATTGACAAGATACAGCTTAACTATGTGCAACTGGTGTCAACATGTGAATGCCTTAACATTTGTATATGTTTATGATACAATAGAGGTATAATAGTTTGGAGAGATATCTTGGATCGTATTAAATGTGTAGGGTACATATGAGTAATCGTGAACATTGAAGATGCTAGAAAAAGACAACTTGTTGTTATTTAGACCTACTATTGCGTAAATATATGGCTTAGCTATACTGCATATGTGTATATATTGACAGTCCTGGTCAATAAGTGATAATAGGGATTCACAGGCTTATAAATTGTGCATGTTTGAGAAATTTGTACCCTTCAAAAAACAAGGGAAACAGTCCAAAAAGAAACACTTATCGAAAGAAGCCATTACAAAAATTAAGTATAAACAAATGATGTGGAAGTCATATAGATGTACTGGAAATGATGAAGACTACAACAGTTATAAAGAAGCACTTAACCAAGCTACAGCTGAAATTAGAAATTCAAAGAGAAGCTATGAACAACAATTAGCTAGTAATATAACACATGACAGCAAGAGTTGTTATATGTATGTTCGAAGCAAACAGAAAGTTCAAGATAAGGTCGGTCATCTAGAGGATAGTGCTGGAAATATAATATCAGAGGGATTCTTAATGGCAGAAGACCTGAATGAGTACTTTAGTTCAGTGTTTACCAGCGAAGATATTAGTTCACTGCCAGTACCAGAGGCTAAGTTCAAGGGGGCAGATTCAGACTATTTAGGACAATGAATTGTAACCCCAGAAATGGTAGCTAAGAAAATAAGGGCTATGAAGGATAATAACTCACCTGGAGTGGATGGGATTCCGCCCAAACTACTATTGGAAATTGTAGAACAAATTAGCGTACCGCTTGCAACAGTTTTCAATTTGTCATTAGAAGAGGGAGTGGTTCCTTTAGAATGGAAAGAGGCAAATATTATACCTTTATTTAAAAAAGGTTCGAGAAACAAGTCAGAGAACTATAGACCAGTGAGTTTAACATCAGTTATTTGCAAATTATTAGAAAGTCTAATTAAAGATCACATGGTGGATTTTCTTGTTAAACATAATTTGATAAACCCATCTCAACATGCGTTTTTTAAAGCGAGGTCATGCTTAACAAATATGTTATGTTTTTTGGAAGACATCACTAAGTGGGTAGATGAGGGATCATCAGTAGATATCGTCTACTTAGATTTTCAAAAAGCTTTTGACAAAGTACCACGTCAAAGATTACTGCTTAAACTAAAGACCCATGGCATAGGAAATGGTATAATAAACTGGGTATAAAATGGCTGATTGACAGAAGACAACGTGTAGTAGTTGATGGGGAGGCTTCAAACTGGAAATCGGTATTGAGTGGGGTACCACAGGGATCAGTACTAGGACCTATAATATTCTTAATATATATCAACGATTTGGATGATAACAAGCACGGTGTTGAAATTTGCGGATGATACAAAAGTGTTTAGAAAGATTAAAAGTGATGGAGATAGACAGCATTTACAAGATGATCTTGACAAGTTGATCAAATGGTCTGAAAAGTGGCAAATGCTGTTCAATTTTGGGAAATGTAAATGCCTCCACGCGGGACATGGGAACGAAGAGGTAGAATATACAATGGGGGGTACTGTACTAAGTACTACTGTAAAAGAAAAGGATTTAGGGTTAACCATTAGTGCTGACATGAAGGTTTCAGAGCAGTGCGGAATTGCAGCTTCGAAGGGAAATCAAATCCTTGGATTAATTAGGCGAAACGTAACGTATAAGGAAAAAGAGCTAATAATACCGCTGTACAAAACAATAGTTAGGCCTCATTTAGAATGTTGTATTCAAGCGTGGAGGCCATACCGCAGGAAGGACATAGATTTGCTAGAAAGAGTACAGAGGAGAGCGACTAAAATGACACCAAAACTGAGGGATCTTAGTTAAGAAATACGCCTAAAAAATGCGGCTTAACAACACTAGAGACCAGGAGATTGAGAGGAGATCAGATAGAAGTGTTTAAAATAATGAATGGTTATGAAAATATTGATAGAAATGTGTTTTTCTCAGTTAAGAAAGATAGAAGGACTAGAGGACATGAAGTTACATTAGCAAAGGAGCAGTGTAGATTAGATATAAGAAAGTTCTCATTTTCACAAAGGACTGTAGATGAATGGAACAGATTATCTGCTGATTGTGTGGGTGCTAGTAGCGTGAATATGTTTAAAAATAAAATCGACACATACCTCAGACGGGCGGGATAAAAGGGTAAGCCAAAGGGCTTCCTTGTCCACCTGCCTGTTTAAAAATAAAATCGACACATACCTCAGACGGGCGGGATAAAAGGGTAAGCCAAAGGGCTTCCTTGTCCACCTGCCACCCAGAGTTAATTCTCTGGGTGTAAATCTTGTTAAACACGGATATTGTGTGGGCTGGTCGTCGTTGTGGATTCTTTTCGCAATTGAGATGTGTTAAGCGTTACCAGAGTTGTTTAGACATGATGACCGGAAGGTGTTTGTATGTTGTTTTAGGTTTCTGGTTGTGCCATTGTAATATTGTTTACTGTAACATGTGTCATTGTTACAGGATCTTCTTTGTGCCTGTGTAATAAATAATTGAACGAGAGCAACGTGTCATCCTTTCGGGGTCCAACTAGCAATAGAGGGGAACCCATCCTGACATGTGGGTCAAAACACTTCATGACATATTTTTTTATTTTTCTTCATTAACAATTAAACATCTATCTTGCTGAGATTGATAAACAGAAGTTCAGAATGCACCATTTTTGTGTTAGGTTTGAAAGGTAATTTTGTACTTAGTTAGGGTGAGTCGTACCAATACGTTTCTATAGGACGGGGGGCCAAAAATCTCCACTGGTGGCTGAACCAAATTCAGATATTGGGTGGTCTGAGCCGAAGCTTCAGCACAACTCCGCTTTCGCGCTGTTAGATATAGACATTTTGAAATTTGTTGTCACCACGCCACTGCCAATTTCAGCGAGGTCCAGTCAGTCTCTCGTAGGCCGTGTCCAGAGAGGTCCATTCAGTGTCACGTAGGCCGTGTCCAGAGAGGTCCAGTCAATCTCTCATAGGCCGTGTCCAGACTGAGAGGTCCAGTCAGTCTCTCGTAGGCCATGTCCAGAGAGGTCCAGTCAGTCTCATGTAGGCCGTGTCCAGAGAGGTCCAGTTAGTCTCACGTAGGCTGTGTCCAGAGATCCAGTTAGTCTCACGTAGGTCGTGTCCAGAGAGGTCCAGTTAGTCTCACATAGGCCGTGTCCAGAGAGGTCCAGTCAACCTCACGTAGGCCGTGTCCAGAGAGGTCCAGTCAACCTCACGTAGGCCGTGTCCAGAGAGGTCCTTTCAGTCTCGCGTAACCCTTGTCCAGAGAGGTCCAGTCAGTCTCATGTAGGACTTGTCCAGTGCCTGTGGGGTAGGTTTAGGAAGGGGTATCCCTTTCTACTTGTTTGTTTTTTAGATAAAATGCATGCAAAGGTGCAATTGGTGACACTAAGAATATGTTTTTAAGCGAAATGCCCCTTTGCTTTTTGTGATAGAGAAAATTAAACCTATATTTAAATACAAAATGCTTTATTTGGTGGCTACAAACCCTAACCCAAAACACCAAAAAATATGCATTTTGGTGACACTTAGATGTTTTTGCTAAAAAGGGGGGGTCCGGACGAATCTATTTGAGGTATTATCAAAAGTTGTTAGTTAAATTTTGCACGAAATCAAAGATTAATGAGCAACAATAGGAGGTGTTGTGCTAATGTCTAATGAAAATAAATTTATATATTTTTAGAAGTTGGTCATAAGAGGTAAATAAACACAATTCTAATGTACGTCATCCATTCTTATACAGGTTGCACTGGTGTAGGCACAAACCCGCCTGGCTGCAACAGGTCCAGGCTCCAGCAGACGTATAATGTAACAACTTTGAACAATGAGGTAAATTTGTGTTATTTCTAAATCTGTATAATTCAAATATTGCTTGTTTTCCCTCTCTCCCTCCTCTCCCTCTTTTTCCTCTCTCTCTCTTCCTCTCTTTCCCTGTTCTTGTCCCTCCCTCCTTTCCCTATATTCCCTCACTTCCTCTCCCTATCTTTCCATTTTCCTCTCTCCTTTCCTCGTTCTCTTCCTTTCTCACTCCCTCACTCCCTCCCTCCCC